>JZKD02S0216991.1:15498-33399 GCA_000966675.3 Picea glauca
CTGATTCCTGATTCCTGGGCTCACTCATTCATCATATCAGTACATATTGGTAAAGAATTGGTAATGTATTTCAGCCATCAGATGCTCTTCTGACCTCACACATTAGGGGGCATCTATTATAACCCTAAATTGCACTATACATTCTTACCTGGCATCAGGCCAACTCATACCCTTTCCTTGCCAAAGCCATGCTGAACAAACTCCTGAAAAACCTATTAAATTAAGTAGCCCACGCCCTAACCCATTACTGGGCACGTTGGAACGCTGGCAGGCCTTCTACTGCACGCGTTGGAATGCTGGCTGGCCCACTACAACCCGTGTTTACCTAACAAAGCACAAAAACAGGAAAGTTGCCGACAGGACAAAAAGCTTTGGGTCAGTTAACTGGAACTCCAAGCCATGCATGGCTGAGAGTTCGTCCAAAACCCTAGCTCATTCTAGCCTATAAAAGAAGGGGTAGGGGTACTATTTGGAGGAGGAAAAATATAGCAAAGAAACTCTGCCCAATTGCCGAATCCATTTGTCCCAACCCTTTAGCATTTTCTTAAGCCTAAACAGAATTCAAGCAAAGAAGTTGGAGGACAAAGAAGAGGAGGAGCCCAGGATCAGGATCGAGGAACGGTGGCCGGTCTTTATCATTAGTGTAAGTTGATTCATCTTGAGATTAATAAAGAATACTTTTCCCATCCCAATGCAAGTGTGATATATATTTTATTTGATTTATGCTTTATCTCTAACCCTTAGGTAGAAGAATAACATGCATCGTAGTGTTTTGTCTTGATTGCAGGATTGTCTTTGGAAGGAGCGGAGAAAGCGCAACGGAGGATCTACATCAAACGTAGATATAAAAAGGTTAGTGGATCTCTTCCATGCTTGTGTGTGAAAAAGGGGTTTGAGTATTGGGGTGATAGGTTAAAAGTGTTTCTTGAAGGTCATGATCTACATACAAGTTCAGCCCTAGCTTGTTAGTCCGTAGGGTATTATTTCCCAACAACACCGATCCTGATGTAGTATGAATCTAACCATGTGAATAGATGTCCTAATGTCAAAACATGGTAGAAACCACTTGATTATCGGTCAATGAGGTAAACCATTAACAAGCATGAGGGAAATCACCATTGATGTCAATGATTCCCAAGGTACTCTAGTACATTCCAATGAATGTGAATGGATGAGTTGAAGTCAAACATTCATGGAATTATCTGATCGAAGGTCAATGATGTAAACCTACTTTCGGACACAAGGAGGCCTTTCGTTGAGGCATGCAAGTCCCAAGGTACTAACTGGTTTCTAAGTCTAGTTCCTGAATAATGTGCTGAAGTCGACAAGAATAGACTCGTTGAAAGAGGGCCTTGATGTATCCCCCATAAATGACACAAAATAGACATAGAGATGTGGATTGGTGAATCAAAAGAACATGGACTGACACGGGTATTGAAAAAGGAAATTTGTGATGGTTGACTCTCGAGGCAAATACTTCCCTTGAACACTGAGGCATGACAACAGAAACTTTACATGGACCAAAACTTGATAATGCAGTGGATACTGTGACTTTCTTCGAGTGACCCAAAGGAGTGAAGAACTCAGAGGATTGGTTCAGTGTATAGGTTTAGTGGATCAAAATGCATGCAAAGACAAAGTGTCGTGTTCAAGGGAAACTGTAAGGGTGACTGTTGATGTTCTCAAAAACGGCTTGGCTTGCTTCCTTCAATTTTTTCTCCCATCCAGATAGATGAGCACCTCTTTTTAATTTAATGAGCTCGAGGAGGGTAACACATGCTCGGTATAACTCACCTTCGGTAAGTCCCTCTTCCTTTATTTAACGAACTGGAAGAAGTAAGGGTTCGGTCCCATATGGGGCCTTCAATATATGATTTTTTAATGAGTCCAGAGAAGGTAAACTCAGTGGTTTTTCATATTTAGAGAGTCTGAAAATGACTTAAAGAAGACTCCAGTGTTGTCCTTTTTTGTAATGTTAGTCTTGTGAGGCCGAAAAAGAGATAAATTATCACTCGAAAGATGCCCTTTCAAACCTTTTAACGAGTGGGAAAGGAAGCAAGATCACTCGGCAATCTTTTCATGTTTAAAGAACCTGAAAAAATATTAAAGATGACTCCAAGGGGTTCCTTTTTCGTCTATCCATGCAAGTCCAAAAAAGAGATAAAAGTTTACCCAGTTGCGTTCTCATGTTTTTTACGAGCACAAGAAGGAATAAAAACTAAGCTCGGTATGCCCCCAACTTGAAAGCTAGTGGCTTAACTCCAAAATGATCATCAAAGGCTGGATACATGCCCCCCCAATCTTCAATTCATTCACCAATTTTGAGGTTGTCACCAATTTATGTACTAGATGGAGAAAAAGGATATAGGTGGATGAAAAGAAGGTTCAAATATGAGACCTAACGAAAGACTCGACTCAACATCTACAATACCTAGCGAAAGACTCAATTTGACAGGAGAGGTGATTGTTTCATTTTTTAAGGAGATTGACACAAGAAAAGAACTATGCTCAAGGCTCCAGGTTCAATCCCTAGATTTTTGTTTCATTTTTTAATGAGCTTGATACAGAGAGGAAAACTATGCTCAAATCTTATGTTTCATTTTTTAACAAGCTTGCCACAGAGAAGAGAAACTATGCTCGTAGACTCTTCTTGATCATGGCTTCCAAGAGGATAATGCTCTGGAAGGACACCATGTCAAGGGATAAAACTCAATAATGGCTCCCAAGAGATCTTTATTGGATGGAATAAGAACACTTCAGAAGGAACACATGTTGAGGGTCCCATCAAGGGTAAGGAGATTAGGCTCCAATAGGCCTACCGAAGAGATCACCATGTCAACTACCAGATCTAAGTCATCTGATGTCGAAGTCATGGGAGATGATGAAAAATTGACAACATCGAGAGGGAAGATAGAGTGTATATCTTCCTGGATTTCTTCAATTGGGGGAAGAAAAGATGATCGATGATGGTTATCATCCCAAGGTAGTTCATCGACGGTAAGCATTTCCAGAATAGATTCATTGGAAGGAAAAATTGGGGAAATGTAGTCAAACGTAGATGACAAGGAATTTAACCATGATGGCATCAAATAAGTGTCGGGTGCCAATAGATGTTGGTCATCCGAGGAGGGATAGAAAGATTAAATAGCAATGTATGATGATTCGGCTAGACTAAGTGGCATGGTGTCACCCAGTGCATCAAATTTCAGAGGACTAGGTACAATCCAAGGGTTAGATGATTCCAAAGATTGAAAAGTCATAGTCGAAATCATATTGACGGTGGAAATATGATGTGTAGTCGGTGGAAGTGGTGTAGGGAAGGTACCCATAAGGCTAGAATCTTTCAACAAGCCAACACCAATGCTTTGATATGTGATTTTTTGATCTCCCAAGAAAGGAATATTGTTGGTAGCAGGAGCACGAGCATCAAGTGTACAAAAATCGAACTGATCGACAGTGACAATTTTACCTTGATGAGTATATTGTACACATCGAAACATCGATGAAGCAATGAAATTCATAGCATAAAACCAACTTCTTCTGAGTAACAAGTTGTAATCGAGGGGAGCATCAACCACCTCGATGTTAACAGTAACAATTTTTCAACCCAACTGAATGGCTAAGGACTGTAAAAGTCCATGAGGATGAAAACCTCACCCATCAAATGCACGTAACATCGTAGGGGAGTTTTTAAGTGCAGGTGATTTTAAGATTTTCCAACAGGCTAAAGACATGACAGAAGTAGAGGCTCCCTCATCCAAGATAGTTCGATGAATTTGTTGATTGTGAACAACAACATCGATTTGAAAAGCTAGTTGGTGAGAGAGTCGAGACTTATAATTATCCAGCTTAAACATGATATTGTTGGATGACTCGAGATCATAAGCGCCAATAGAAACCAAGAGCGTTCTACGTTGACTTGGGCAGTACTGTAGAACTTCTAACGTAGACATAGCACACTATGCCTGAGCCAAATCTTCAACAATGGTATAGTTTTGGGTGGCATGTGAACTAGGATTAAAAGTAGATTTATGGATAATACTCTTGGGAGGGCGAAGTATAGAGTCAAAAGAAGGTTTCTCTATATGAAGTGGTCCAAACGGAGGACTAATAGATGGAGGAATAATGGAGGATGGTGATGGATTTGGTAAAGAATTGTTAGTGACCTTGGCTTTGTCAGGTTTAGCTGTTGTGTCGTATGTCATAGAGAGAGTGGTCAAATTGATCCCATTAAACATGTAAATGTGAGCACTCGTGGAGGCTTCATCATGAGAATGGCTAGAAATGCCCCTGGGAGAGGGGGTTTGAGAAACCATGCATTGTTGTTGTGGAAAAGGCTGAGTAAGCATGGCGGGTTGGGAATTTCAATCGAGGAGCAATTTTAGTCGAGGAGCAATTTGGACAAAATTGCTATTTTCTGTTGTTTAAATTGCATTTCAGAATGCATAAATGGATTCAGTCTACTGAAAAACCCTTGGGACACTCGAATTATACAAACTTAGCCACTCAAAGCTGCAGATACAACCAGTCATCACCAGATTTTGGGCAAAATCAAACTAAAAAAATTATCGGAATACAATAAAAATGTAGAACGTTACTGCTTTACGGACTAGGGTAGGATTCCCCTGTATTTATTATAAGAATAAATTTATGTACAATGTGTGTTGGTTGCACATACTATCATCCACAAGAGAGTTATTGATAATTTAGTGGTGATTATCATTGGAATATGGCTATGGTTGGTAAAATAACAATTTTACAGTGTTCAAATCTTATTTCTGAATGCACAAATTTATTTAGTCTTTTAAAAACTTGAAAAAATCTAAAATATATGCGTTCCATGTTTCCAAAAAAACAAAGAAAAACATAGAATATTTAGAGTAATCTGAATATGGCCAGAAAATAATAAAAGTAAAAATAAGTAGAAGATATCAAATAAACTAAGTCATAATTTAGTTCAGTTGGACATATTTAATTTGTACTCTACAACAAATAAGATACGATAAGAACGAGAGATAATGGCGATGTGGATCTCACCTGCAACAATATATGTAGCTGTCTTCTTCGATAGTCGTGCATCATAATCTTTGGCCCCTGTTTCAACCAAAGTACTATCGTTATTAGCAATAATGGGAACAACAATCCCAGAGCCACAACTTAATTAATTCTCTCTGACTCTGTTACTTTAAAAGAAAGGCATCGAATTCTTTCTTAAATACGGAAGTTTTCCTTGCCTGAGAAGTGAGAGCTACCGAGACCATAACTGCCTGTCAAAACAAGAGTTTTTGAAATGGAAAACGTGCCAGACTGAAATTGCTCCTCGACTGAAAGAAATAGAACAATATCGTACCAACCCAACCCAGGTCCTATTGACCTTTATTTATACATTACAATATCTCACTGACAGCCTTAGGTCAAAACCTATGTGTCAAAACCCTAGCCAAAACCCTAGGTGTCTAAAACCCTAGGTCAACTTGACTCGCATTTTCCTGGGCTTTGCCAGCCTGTCTTTCCTTCCTTCTCGCACGGTGCTCCAAAGAATCCAACGGTGGATTTTTCTTCTTGCTAAGTTGTCCATGATCCTTCTTCCTTGTTGATCTTTCATCCTTGATTTCATCGTTCAACAGCTTGCTTTTCCGTACTTCGCTCCATCTTTTCTGCTCTTTTTCTCACTTCGACCCGGTAATAGTCACTGTGTCTTCCGCAAATTTCACATTTCATCTTTTCTTCCTTGATATTCGCTTGCTTCCATAAATAAGGGCCAACAAGCCCCCAACACTCACTTGTGACTCGTCTTGAGGCACTTCAAATTTGATCCTATTGTTTTGTTTCGATTTTGGACTATGCAGTGCAACCTTTGTTGTCTTCTCTATGCCTCCTCTCCATCCTTGTGAAAATTGTATTTTCTATGTCTGGTAACCAGTTTCAACTGAACCTAGTACCTAGACCCTATTCTTCATGCTTTTACTGAGAGCTGCGAGGCAACTAGTTGTCATAGTACAACTTAAACCGAATCCCATTTACCAATCCTTCCTTCCATTCTTAGTCAATGTCTTCAGTTGCACAGCTCCTGCCTCTATAACATAGGCGATCTCATATGGTTTGAGCCAATGCATTCTAAACTTCCCAGGGTGTTTCAGGAACTTACTGTCATACACCAGTACTAAATCACCTTGCTTGAATGCCTTCTTCTTGATGTGCCTGTCATGATAGGCCTTCTCTCATTCCTTCTAAACCTGTTGATGGAATCCTGCAATAAATCTGTCTTCTTCCAGTTCAACCAACTGTGCAAGCCTCTCGCAAACAATGCCAGTATCATCCATGTATGTAAATGCAACAATTCTTAAGCTTGGCACCAAGTATTCCATGGGGACAATAGCTTCAAGGCCATACACCAACTTGAAAGGAGTTTGCATTGTTAATTTATTGCAAGTGGTTCTATAAGCCCATAGTACTACAGGTACTCTTAAATCCCAGTCATCCATGTTCACAATGAAAATCTTTTTCAGTGTTGTCTCCAAAATTTTGTTAAATGCTTCAACTGTCCCATTTGCTTGAGGATGGTAAGGTGTGCTCTTTCGATGGTGGACTGCAAATTCCTCATTCGGGGCTTCAACTGTCTTGTTTATGAAATGTATGCCTTGATCACTCATAAGGATCTTGGGGCATCCAATCCGGGTTATCATGTCATCAAATATGAAGCATGGAGATGTAGTTGCACTACAGTCCTTAATTGCTCTAGCTTCAACCCATCTAATCAAGTATTATGTCACAGTGATGATGTACCTTGCTCCTGTGTGCTTTCCTAGTGGGTTTATAGGTCCCACGAAGTCAATGGCCCACTTTTCAAATGCTTGTAGGGTCATCTGTGGTGCTAATGGAATTTTGTCTCTTCTGGACGGTTTCCCAACTCTTTGGCATACATCACAAGCTCTGGCATAATCTTTAGCATCTCTGTGTAGGGTAGGCCACCAAAGGCCATCTCTCAGAACATTTTGTGCAGTCTCTTTCCCTACGTAATGTCCTCCTGCGATGCCTTCATGAGCTTCTGCGAGGATCAATGGTCACTTTTCCTCCATAACACACCTCCTTAATATCTCATCAGGTCCCATCTTGTATAGTTTCCCATCTATAAGTGAAAAGTCTACAGCGCACACCACTAACTATTTCTTCTGAGGAATTGTATACTCACTAGGTGCCATTCCTGTTGATAGGAACTAGATGATGTCTGCAAAGTGGTCATCAATCTTTCTAATGGATAGTAGTTGTGCATCTGATAGTGTGTCCTCCAAATTGGTGGGCTCTTCACCATGTTCCAACCTCAATAAGTGGTCAGGACCTTTGTTCATTATTCTTGGCTTAACCACAACTTCAAAATCATATTCCTGAAATAGTAGTAGCCATCTGCATATTCTCCCCCCCAACACTGGCTTATTGACTATGTACTTCAACGCAGAGTGATCAGTAAACATTTTGAAGTGTCCTCCCAACAAGTACTTGCAGAATTTTTGTAGCGCATATACCATGGCTAATCCTTCTCTCTCTGTAGTGGTGTAATTAATTCTAGCTAAAGATAGCTTCCTACTAGCAAAATCTAATGGATGGTCGATATCCCCTTCTCCAGGTTGTTCTAGCACTACTCCTAAGGCAATAGAAGACACATCGACATGCACATGAAACTCCTTACTCCAATCTGGAGAGACCATAATAGGCGCAGTAACCATCTTTTGTTTCAGTGTGTCGAAGGTCTTCTCACATTCTTCTGTCCAGCTAAAGTGGAAATATTTATTCAAAAGTTTCTCCATTGGTGTTGTAATCTGGGCATATCCTTTGATGAACTTTCTAAAATATCTAGTGTGTCCCAGCGCAGTGCGTAGTTGTTTTTCCAACATTAGCCTTAGACATTCAATATGATTTTTCAACAAACTAAAAATAGTCAAGTCGTCAAAATATGCTTCTAGAAATTTATGCAAAAACTCTTTGAAGGCTTCTACCACCACCCTAGAAAAGATGGTTGGGGCATTCTTCAGTCCAAATGGCATTACTATATATTTTTAGGATCCCCATTCTATGGAAAACATGGTCTTGTGGCGGTCCTCTTTGGCAATCTGGATCTGACGGTATCCTGAAAATCCATCTGTAAAAGAATACACCTCTTGGCCTCCCACGTTATCTAACACTTTGTTAGTGAATGGTGTAGGGAAAGGGTCATGCAAACAAGCATCATTCAGCTTCTTGAGATCTACGTAGATCCTGATCTCACCCATCTTCTTGTCTTGCACCACCATAGGGCTGATCCACTCCGACTCTTCGACAGGTTCTATAATCCCTACTTCCAGCATTCTGTCTAGCTTGATCTTCACTTTCTCCTTATATTTCGGGTTCAATCTATAGGGTATTTGCTTGACTGGCTTCGCATCAGGTTTTAAAGGTATCCTCATCTCTCCCATAGGTCCTTTGATACCCTTCATATCATTGAACTTGGTCAGAAATAAGTCTTGATATTTGTGCAGAAACTCTATAATCTTATCAATGGTAGCAACATCCCAATAATCTCCGACATTGGCAAGTTTCAGTGTCTCCTCTGTTCCAATATTGACCTTCTTAATCTTTATTGGCTGACCAATAAATGGTAGCTCAACTCTAGTTCCTTCCACATCTCTTTGTCCTTCTGTTTCTTCAATGTTCACCTTCCTCAGATCATCATCTTCATCGGCATTGATGTTGTAACAGCTCTGCAGTTTCTGGAAGTGTGCAGTCCATTCATCCTCTTTTTTTTCTAAACGGAGGCTAGATGCCTCCTCAAATACTTTCTGTCTCACAATCTGTAATGCTTGGTCTACTGAAGGATATTGACTTTCAAATAAGAAGGTGGTTACAAAATTTTGAGTCATACCTTCCCAATCTGCAGTGATGAGGTGCAGCTCCGCTTGAAGGTACCAGTTGATAGGGGTCGTGTCCAGCATGTTAATGAATATGTGCACCAACTTTTCTCAGGGAATGTTATTCCAGGCCTCTTCACAACTTCATACGTGGTCCTTCGGGCAGCTTCAGACTGTGTGTTATCCACAATTTTGGTCATTATGATAATGTTATGATGATGTCATGATGATGGGAAAATCAAGCTCTTCCATAAGAATACTTTCCTGAGAAGACTTGCACTTGTCTTCTTCCAGAAACTATGTTTTACAAGAAGTTCGCAGGCTACCTATATAGCTGCCTGCGAGAATCCTTATTTCTCGCAGGATGCATTAAGCTAGGGTGCGGATATTTCGTACTGTGATCATGGCCAGGGTGCGAACATGTTTTTAAAGAGGAAAAAGATGAAGTTCTCGAGCCTTCTAGAAGAGAATCTTCGAGAAGAATGAGTTGGTTAACGAATGGTTGTTCAAGTACTGGTATTCCATATATCTTGGGATCATTTCCTATCCAAGTAACCAAATTATCTTCTCCTATATATTGAGGAGATAGCTCATGGAAAGGGTTAATTAGAAGCAAGCTAGCAAGAGATTGATTAGAGAAATGTTGAATGCTTGTATGAAGGACTGATGCTACAGCAGCAAGAGACTACAGCAAGGTGGTCATCACAAGTGGTTGATTTTCTTCATGCATGAGCAAGTGTGTGTGTCAGAACTAGGACCCATCGAAAGGAGACCTACGGCATCAAGGCTCAGGTTGTAAGTTTCACTTTCAATTAATTCAATATAGTAATATGTCACTTTCCCATAAAGATGATTTCACTTTATTACATGATTCCTTGATCACATGTATAGACTAGCTATTGAATATATTAATCTGTCTTTACTTCGATTGGTTTGTTTTGTTGTGATCTGAACAGAGCAAGAGCATTAGAGCAAAGCTTGGAACAACACAGACCTAGGAAAGCATTTACAAGGTATGCTCGTAATCCTTATCTCTTAGTTCAATCAATAGGCTAGATCTAGGGAAAGAGTAGTATTCTGTTCTGTTTTGTTCTAGATCCAGGTGGATCTAGGGAGATCGGTTCGTGTCCGCACTTACGGATTAATCCTGAAACACTGTGTATCGAACTTCGCAACTTTTTGCTTGTGCTGAGAACTGCGTTGTCATCAAAGTAAGGAATTGTAACCAGCCTGTGATATTTCTTTTATGTGTCCCCAACCATCTTGTTGGTGTGGATTTCAGGGCCTCATCCATTTCCAACAATCTATGTTGGGTTGGTACACTTGTTTCAAAGTCTGATAGGAAGGCTTCTAAAGAATTCATCCCATCAAATGTGGGTAAGTTACTCACTGTAGTGCCGATCCAATGAACCTCTCTGGTTAATCTAGCACATCTCCTTGTAGATACTTCATACATATAGTTCTACCAGTTCTCTAGTTCTTCTTTTGAATCTGATGAACACGCATTGTCACTTCACCAGCTTAAGTTCCCATCGGTTGTAGGACTAGATCAACTTCGTTTTTCCCATCAGTGCCTAGGTTTGTTTCATCATGACATTGACCTCCGACCCTAAGTTGAGGACCACATAGTCTATGTCATACTCTCCTATTTGAGCATTCAAGTGTAATTCCTTATTTTTCCTTCTCCTTCTTGTAATTTGGTGTACCGTCCTATTCAGTAAGGGATCTATATTTCCTACCTCATACTGTTTGATTAAGCTCTATATCTCTTGTATAACGTTTTCATCCTGAATTAACTTAATACAAGTATATAAAAAATCCATGAGCTTACTTACCTCTTTTCCTTCTTTCAGTGAAGCCAACTAATAAAATGCCTAAGGCATTCCACATTCTCTTACTTCTGGTCATGTCTTTGATGAAATACCTTGGTCTGCTTTGAACTCTTTTCTTGCCTCCTCAAATATTTGTCTTTCTTTCTTCACGTCAAAAGTTTGGGTCTTCTCTGTAGGTTTCCTAACTCCTGAATCTTCTGTAATATTTCCTTGAATCAGTCTATCCTCTCCTGTAACAACGCCTCCTCAAGTGATACCAACAACTCTAGGGTCTACTCCACGAGGTTCAACATATATTAGTTGCACTTGCGGATTATTTTGGGGTCCTCGTCTTTCCTAAATCTTAGCCAGCAGCACAGGACATTCCTTTATAACATGCTCGAACAAATTGCAATAGTTGTAGGTGGTACAGGGGTTCTGAAAATCCCTTTCTAAGTGTCTGGGCTGTGCACAGTTATAAAAAATTATCTATCCTTGGCCTCAAACCATACCTCCTCCTCCTCCTCCTCCTCTGAATCCACTGCGAGGATTGAATTTTCCTCTTCTGGGGGAGTTGTACTACTTAGTCTTTCCTTATTGCTTTAATTCACCTTGGATATTGTATATGTCTCTTGACCTTTCATGCATGAGATAATAAACTATACAATAACTATCATCATTCCCTACTGACTTACAAAATTTGCAATACAAGTTTGTTAGTGTCTGAACGTATTTCTGCATGTAATAGCACTCACCAGGGTGATGTTTGTTTCTGCATACTTCGCACCAGGGTAATGTGACTTTCTTCAAAGGGCTCAGAGCTCCCGAGGCCAAGTATTCATGGAACAGGGGACAGTTCTCCTTTTCATGGCCTTCTGATTTGCATCTGACACACCAGATGTCTTCTCTTTTGTCTTTTCCCTTGTCTTTCTTCATATCTTCGACCTACAGAGACAAACTAGTTAGCTGACTTAAGATTTGGCTCATACCTGAGCTGGATTCTCCCATAGGGGGCTGAGTCAAGCTTCATGGAAATCTCCAATGCCTCAGACTAC
This sequence comes from Picea glauca, assembly GCA_000966675.3. Taxonomy (NCBI): domain Eukaryota; kingdom Viridiplantae; phylum Streptophyta; class Pinopsida; order Pinales; family Pinaceae; genus Picea; species Picea glauca. Next base: position 27,247 of record JZKD02S0216991.1, read on the forward strand.
AAAGAAATCTTCTGTTGCATCAGAGGGACTCTGATGTGTGGTAACAGGGAAGCAATGAACCATTCTTTGTTCTGCTCATCTGGGTATCATCTAACGTAGCTAGCCACTCGTATAGCTCTTGATGGATTCCTCCAAAAAATATCTCATGTATATCGGTGAAGATATATCTTCCTATCCAATCCTCTATACTCATATTAGGGTTCTTGTTTTGGGCTTCAGCAAAGTCCTTCTCTTGATCCTCTATCCACTTTTAAATCTCTGTCTTCTATGGGAACCACCTTGAAATTCTCTCAAGAAGATTCATGTCCCAGCAATGGAACCATTTGTTGGCACAGGGGCAGAACCAAGGTTTGGCTCCAAGAGCGCACCAACAAGCCCTAACTATTGGCCCTTTCGGCAACACCTGCAGAGAAGATGTAGTCTCACCTGAAGTAGCTATGGGGGGTTGCAGGACAGAGATGTCTACAACCAAGGGGAATATCAAATGGATCTAATACAGAACAATACAACATACATATATCACTTATCAGCTTGGATCTACTCTGCACAACTATAGATCTGATCTAGTACAGCAATGCAAATAACATTATAACCATGATAGAGATCAAATCATCAATCACACACATGACACAAGATATACATGGTTCACCCTCTCTCTAGGGCTACGTCCATAGAAATGTGCTTATGATATATTAAGATAAAGCATACAGTTCTTGTCTGTGCTCTCAACTAGTGTATCTTCTTTCTTCTTCTCTCTTTCTCTCCCCTTCCTGCACACCCAGCTGCAGGACTTAACCTTCGCACACAGCTGAAGATATTACAATACCAAAAGGCTCTCCCACTCAACACTTCTTTCTCATAATACAATAATCTCTCATAACACAATACAACTAGATCAAAAACAATATCGTACCGACCCGACCCAGGTCCTCTTGACCTTTATTTATACATTACAATAGCTCACTGATAGCCTTAGGTCGAAACCTAGGTGTCAAAACCCTAGCTACCAAAACCCTAGGTGTCTAAAACCCTAGGTCAACTTGACCCTCATTTTCTCGAGCTTCCCCAACCTGTCTTTCCTTCTCGCGCGATGCTCCAAATCATCCAACGGTGGATTTTTTCGCTGGCTAAGTTTTCTATGATCCTTCTTCCTTGTTGATCTGTCATCCTCGATTTCCTCATTCAACGGCTTGCTTTTTCGTACTTCGCTCCGTCTTTTCTTCTCTTTTGCTCACTTCGACCCAGTAACAGTCACTATGTATTCCACGAAGTTCACATTTCACCTTTTCTTCCTTGATCTTTGCTTGCTTCCATAACCAAGGGCCAACAATGTGTTAACTTGCTCATTATTCACATTTGAATTTTTAACACAGTGTCATCATATTCAAGATAATATGTCTTCCAAAACAACCTGTATTAGAATTATGTTTCCTCTCATTTGTCCCATTATATTTAAAACAAATTTCAAAAGAACACACAATCATTTCTTTCCACTTTGTTTAGAACCCAAACATCAACCAATTTCCATGAATTACCTCCTCAAAACAAACACAGACACAAGTTCTTTTAAAATCGTGCCCAATTCCATTCCTCTAATCAATTTAACAATTAACTTGTAATGAAACCGTACTTCTATAAAACCCATGCCCATCTCTGATACAATGCATGATATCCATAAAACATACACAATAGACAGCCAAGCCACAACTATCATGATTTTAAATTGCAATAATCCCTATTGGAAATTAAAACACATAGTAACAACAACCATCTTTTCAACTTATACCATGCTTTACTAAACACACAACCCAGTGTATAATGCAAAGAGGCATACTCCCAATCAAATCATAAAACAATGTTGAGTTAACAATCTAACTGTTACAATACAAGAGGCAGTGACTGTGTGCCCATTTCATTTGTCGAATCAACCAATTAACCATGCCGAGATATCGATTCGACTGTTATAATACATAATGCAGCGACTAAATACCAATAATAAAACCATTGTCAACGCTATTCCATCAACTCTGTAATTAACATGACAAACAGGGACGAGCCAATAATAAAACCCATTGGCAATACCACCCAACAACTATAATTGTCAACCAGATGATAGACAGAGTGTGACTGTTGAGTTAATCAAAATCGAGCTCGATGCCAATGAAAACAAGAAAATAGTCAAGGGTTCGTTTGATCATTGAAACACAAGGAGACTGGATTCGACCATATCAACAGTAGGTGAGAACGCTTCGAAACAACATGGTGGAAACACAGTCCATATAACCATTAACTTGTATGACAGGGTGACAATCCACACCAGGTAGGAGAGACTATGAACGGAGGAGCAAAGACTCCTTACTGGCCAGTAATAATCCTAAGAACACGCATGGGTATAACCCTAGTGGTTTTCCCAAAAAAAAAAACTGAATAATGTTGGTAAACACATAGAGCCATGTAATAGCAACCAACCCTCAAGCAATCATCTTGGCATAATAGCCACCATAAACAACTATGCAGAAACCAAAATCATACACAAACCCATGGCCAAGCAAAACAATAGCAGTGACCCAAGGTGGTTCAAAATCAAATACAACAACCCTATAACACCAAATGTGACTAGGTATGTTCATAAGAACCGTGTGGAGGCGGCCAACAAGTCTGCACTGAATGAAACCCTCCAACCAAAACCCATAAGACAACAGAGAGCCTTCATGGCTTCCACCACACAGAATCATCAATGAAATCGTGACTTCAACTATCCAATTTTTCATTTATAGTGAATACACACAACCAACCATTCCAAAGAAATATCGCAAGTTTACATAGTTGTGAGCCTCAAGAAAAGAACAAAACAATACATCACCGATCCAATATCTATTTCATAACCATAGTGAATTCATGGATGGAAAAAAAGACATATATCTAACCAGAAAGCCTTAAAAATGCGAGCTTGGCCTGGCAGTTATTTCCTCACCTGAAAATCGGATCTTAACCACAGCAAAACAGAATTGAACAATAACCAAGCTAGGGTGATGGTCAGTGGGAGAGGTATGGAGTGACATGCAGTAAATTCATGTCGCCTCCATCCTCTACTCATTCAATTACTTAGTACATGCCAGCCAGTCATCAATTAATCCATTCAATTAATCCATCGCATCGAAACTAACATCCATTACTTTCCAAGTGCGCCACCCTATATCACATTAACCATTGCCAACATACCATAACGCATATCGAATGTGCCTTCATATAACTCAATACATTGTATAGACATTAACTTTGTTAGCTAGGACTAACAATAATCCTTTTAATTTGATTTGCATATAATGTAGCTTAGCATAGTATAGTATAGGATAGCTCCTCTAGATTTATTCCATATTTCTCTTATCTTTTGTCATGACTAACATGTGTTTTGTGCAGGTGTAACATGTAATAGATCATGGCATCAATAGTATTGAAATAAAAATTCACATAATCCATCATGACATGTAACTGAGAATTTAGAGTAATGAAACCCACACATAGAATGCATTATCTATCATCCATTTGTCACAAATAGAACCAACATTTCACCATCAATCATGTAGAACCCTGCAAGCATCATCGAACAACAGAAAAAAAATGTGTTACGAGACTATCTTTGATCCTCCAATCTACAAGGAGGTTCCACCTACTAGTATTATATATCGTTAACATAGTTTTAAATAATAGGCTTTAGCAATACTTTGCGGGCAAAATCCTCATTGCGATTTTTATCATCAACAAACCGACGACTCCACAGGAAAATTTGTTTTCAGTAGATTTAGAATTCAGAACACATGGTTTTGTACACCGAGAATGGTAGATCAAGAAGATATGACCACAATGATTAATCAATAGGGGGAAGTGAGCGGATTTAATGGAAAAATGACCAGGAATTTGGGAATAACTCATGAAAAATGTTAATTATGAGGGGGTTTATCCCTGTATGCATAATCATTCAACCAGAATTCGCTCTCTAAATCAAGGAGAAAAATTTATGGAATTACTCTTTTAAATTCTCAAATGGATGAAGAAATGGAAAGAAGAAGTGGGAGATAACCAATTTCTTTATAAGACAGCAGTGAAAGAAGATAAAAAATTCAAGTGTGCTTTCAGGGGAAACATCGTAACAATTGTGTAAGCTTGATTGTTATTGGCAAACAATAACTTGCAGGATGTCACTGTGGCAGAACTGATCAAACCTCTTATTCTTGACCAAAAATCAACTAAAAGATGGAAAAGCAACAAAAATCAAGCCAGAACTAAAATTGTGAAATTTAAAACAATGGAAATAAAGTGATAGAAACGTAAAAGCCTCAGGAAATTGTTTTAAAAATAAAAAGAAAAAATCAAACTACTGTAAAGAATAAATGAAAAACAGTGAAAAAAATGAAAGCAGAGCTAGTCTACTAGTATACAAAAAATCCAAACAACATTAAAACCTTCAAGTTGGTTCCACGTAATGTTTCAAGTGAGAAATGTTAGTGTTGTAGGAGAACAATCGCTCCTGTATGTCTTTTAGAATGTAAGATTTCGTACCCATGACACAAGCGATATTAAAAGGACCTAGCCATAACTTTTGAACTTTCAAGTCAATTGATAACCTTTTAGAGTACATGATTAGATCATCAAGATATACATGAATAACCTTACCGATCAGATCATTGAAAGTTATTTGCACAGGTCTTTTAAAAGTGGTACCCACATCCGATAGGCTAGAAAGCATACGTTCATAAGTCAAGTTACCCCAATGAGTAATAAAGGTGGTTTTATATTTATCTGCCCTTTTTACCTTGATTTGATTGTAACCGGAAAAAGCATCAAGTAAGGACATCATTTGTGACCCTGCAACTTGCTGCAAAATCATTTCCACGTTAGGGAGAAGAATGTAATCTTTTATACAAGCTCGATTTAATGCGCGAAAATCAACACATAATCTGATCTGATTGGTTGTTTTCCGAACAGGAACCAAATTTGAAATCCATTCAGAATACTTGACCGGAAAGATGATTCCAGCCTTCAAGAGTTTTTCCAACTCCTTTCGAATAGTTTCTTCCAGTGCAAGGTTGATAGGCCTTTGTTTTTGCCTAACTGGTTTTATTCCTTCCTTGATGGGGATGGCATGTTGTATAAGACCAGGATCAAAACCACGAAGATCCTCGTAAGACCAAGAAAAAACATCTTGAAACTCACCAAGTAGCTTGGAAAACTTCATTTTCTCTTCATCTGAACATTTGGCACCTATTTTCACATTCTTTGGATCCTTGGGTGTCCCAATGTTCAAGGAGATGGTTTCACCCACATTCCTTTTTTACTCCTCTTCTTTCCATTTCTCTTTATTGCCTACATCACTCGATGAAAATGAACTCTCTAGAGGAATCAAGCCTTTAGGGATCTTGTTATATTCTATGGATATAATCACTATATTAGTGGAAGACTACCGACTTTATTAGTGGAAAATAATTGATAGCAAAAACTTTTGAATAAATTCTCCACACTTTCTATCAGTTCATGAATTCCTGCTGATTTCTCTTTTCTCATTACATGTCATGATTTCCGAGAATCACTATAAGTTGTCACCGCATTTCAAACAGTGAAAGACTACCAACTTTATTGTGGACTACCACCGACCAACACAACTCTTTCCCTATCTCCTCTTATCAGCAAACAGGTGAAAGGATAATGATGACTTGGAAAGGTGAAAGGATAAAAGAGTGAACCATAATATATTTAAGTTTTTTAAATATTATCGGACAAGCAACCAAGAATTTTAGTATTGATATGTATGCTAAATATTTTATTATTATATTCATAAGATATTAGATATATATTAATATGAAATTTCCCATATTAAATAATCATATGGTGTATGATATGAGTGATAATGATGATTTAAATTTATTTTTATTATTATATTAAAAATAATAACCTAAACGAGAATGATAATGAAAATTTATCATTATTATATTAAAAATAATCATTAAATTATAATGATGATCTAATTTTATTTTTATGATTATATGAAAAATAACTAGATTAATTATAATGATGATCTAATTTTATTTTTGTAATTACATTAAAAACAACTATATTAATATGAAGATTCCTCCTCTTAAATAATCATATGAGGTC
>JZKD02S0216991.1:34172-45462 GCA_000966675.3 Picea glauca
TTTCATTTTAGTTCATCTTTCAAACCTACAAATTTCAATGAAAACACAAGGATAATTTATGTTGAAAACCTCTTAAAAGAGAACAAAGTTTACTCAATTTTTCCTTCCTCGAGGAAAAACTAAACTAGAACCTGCCTTAATCAACCTGCATGTTAACACAATAAATCCATACATTTCCTTCATGTTTCAAACGAAATTATATTTAAATATTAGAATATCATGCACTTAATGGAATTGCCAACACCATTGTTGTACCACCAACTAAATTGTACGCATACTTAAGTTTGCCTAGTTTGCATAAATTAACACTACATAATATCAAATACATGTCATTTCTTTGATATCAAGCTCGACAATGATAAAAAATTCCATCCCACCCATTGATTATGATCAAAGGAACATTACAGCTTGCAAATGGCATGGGCAAACATATCTAGATTTTAATACTATAGCCTAGAGTTAAAATCTTGATGACCCATATTGAGAAATGGCATGGTTATTCACCAGAATAATTGCACAAGAATCTATGGCTATGGTTCCTAAGATTTCTTTGTATATACTGTATTTCTCAATTAATGAGAATGCCATCTTTGACTAGGCCAATATTATGTCAAGTGAGTTATCTTTTCAGTTGGGAAATTTCTGAAAGAATAAAAAGTTTTATATGTCTTCATATTTGATTTTCGTCATGACTTACTGTCACGTTTTCAAAGGCCTACCCTTGGCCGAAAAGGCTAACTATAAATTTGACCTTGTGAAAATGTGGTACCCTGTTGTTGGATAGGCATTTTGGATAAGTTTTGATAGTTTTGGGAACTGCGTCAAAATAATATTAAAGAATAAAGAGGCCGTTAGAAGTTGGAATGAAGCACGCGATGCAGAGTGGATTTTGAGTCAAAGAACGTGACAAAAGGAAATGTGACAAAGCGACACATGAAAGGTGGAAAATGGTTACAATCTGTTAGGATTTTTGGGACTGTTTGTCCACTTAGTGACAATGTTGTAACATGCTTAGCCCTACTTCTTATGTATAAATATGTAAAGGGTTTTTGGGTAGATGGTGAGAAGTCCAAGTAAATATTAATTAATGTTCATAGTTCTAAATACATGACTGAGGCTTCCGAAGATAGACTCACACTACAACAAAACGACTAGGCAGGTTTGGGTAATGTTACTGTTGCATAATTTGTAAGCGCAATGTGTAGTTGTAAAAAAATTATGAATGACTAATATAAGAAGCCAGTCATTGTGGACATAGCCCGAGATTGGGGTGAACCACGTAAAACCTATGTCTTGTTGTGATGTTGTATTTGTTCTTCTCTGATGAATGTGATAGATAACTGGAGTAGATCTATTGAATGGTTAACACGTTATCAATGATGCACAATGATGATAATTGCTTAAGTAACGTGAATACACCTCTGCTATGACAATGTCGCAATGATTGAATGAATGAATGAATGAATAAAAGTTAATTAAGGTAATGTCTTGCACTGAATATGTCACATAATAAGTAATGTCTAACTAATGGAAACTGTGCACCTGAGTAGACATTTAGGAGGAATATGTTGAATTCCTTTCTTCCCCTCCCCACTATAGAAGCTTGGTTCCTACATCCCCTCTAAATGCATTGGGTGAGACTTCACTTACTTGCAATTGATTCCAAAAGGGCCAATGTATAATGGTTTTGTTAGTTGATTAATTCTATGAACCTAGGGTCTGCCCTGCATGCCAACAAATGATTCTGTTGTTGGGACCATGATCTGTAATTGAGGGGAATGTTCTGGAGGCTGAATAAGCAAGAGATCACAGATTAGATAGAAAGGAAGAAACAAGAATTTTCCAGAGAACAGAATAGGAATTCATGACTCAGTGACAAACAATGGCTGCAAAGGTATGTATTCACATATCTGCATGAAATTTTCTTCGGTGAATTCTCGATAATCTTGAATTAATGGTTAGATAGATTAGTTGAGAATGTTGGAAGATATACAACCGAATCTCTAAGAAAATAGACTCCTGAATTGATCAGACAGTTGAATATGTTAATTAATAAGGTTTCTCATGCAGTTGATTTTTGGCTGAATAATAGACTGGGGGGTTATATTACAGAGTTTGCAGTAGATTGTATCTAGTCTTAGAGTGTCGCAGAAAGAGAGTTTTTCAAGGGCTCGTGCAAGAGATATTTGAACGCATTATCTACCTGGATAAAGATGTTGTTGTGTGACAAAAATGTTATGAAAATGGAATATGACTGCTCGAGGCCTTCGCGCACATAGGGGGACTGGGGGATGAACAAAGGATGATCTGAGAGTAGGAATAAATGAGAAAAGAGATAAATGAGAAATGAATGGGCTGAGGATGTAGAGACAAGAAGACATTGATTCAGACGGAGAGATTGGAGTATTGTGTTGTGGGAAAAGGTTTAGGTATAGTAAGAGGGAGACTGTGGCTGAGACAGAATAGCAGCACAAAGAAATCGAGAAAAGGGACCCCATTGTAGTGCTCCAAATCACATCGTATAGAGAAAGGAAGAGGAAGGAGAAACAAATGGATCTTCAGTATAGTCCAACAATTGAAGGAAGTCCCTCTCGAATCAGAATCTGTGTTAAACCCATGATCCCTTGTGCATCATTGAGAATTGAAACAGAAACAAAAACTTGTTCAAGAACAATTATAGTTATTGGAGACAACCAGAATAGTGGAAGTAGCACAACGAATCAAAGACAGTCAAATACTACACATAATACAATGGAAATAATAGATAATATGTTGAGGGTGCCTGAATTCCATGGAATTGGGTTAGAGGACCCTGAACAACACCTATTTGTATGTGACATGATATGGACCTCAAAGAATGTCCAGGATGAGGTAGCGAAGATCGTGCAACTGGAGACAATGTTCAGAGATCATGCACTATTGTGGTACATGAAATATAAGACTACTACACCAGTAGGACAATCGAGAAATTTAGAAGAGATCAAACAACCCTTATTGAAGGAATTTAGGAAACCAAAATTTGAGTCACAATATATCACAAAACTGAAGGAAATTAAGAAAGTACAATCTTAGACAATTTGGGACTATGACTAGAGGTTTAAAGATGTGATGGGTTGGCTAACATTTCAAACCCCTGATGAGTAGCATAGAGAATGGTTTATTTCATAATTGTATTAATACCCCTAGGTCGAACCCCAACTATAAATGTAAATGCAAATGTACTTAAGCTGGTGAGTTGTTTGATATCATTTTTGTATGCACCTTCAATGGCATAGTGCGCACATGTACTGCACACTAAAATGATGAAGTGTGCAAATTCCAAGATACCGCACACAACAAACTTAAGTGTGCATGATTTTGAGGCCAAGGAGCCTTTGTGTATATGTTGTGTTGTATAGGCTGGTGAGCCAGTTATTATAAGCTAGGAGGCTTATGTATTGAATTAGGTCGGAGAGCCTAGATGCCAAAGGCCAATGATCCTATTTTTGGGTATGTCTTATCATTAATATAATACATCGTTTCCTGTAGACCGACCATGATAAAAGAGTATGGGGGACTAAACTCCACTAGTTAGGGAAAGGGGGGGATAAAAATTAAGGAAAAGGGCTAAGCTAGGGAGCTTAAGCCAAAAAAGAATATTATATTAATATTCCTTAAAGTATAAAGTTTGGATAATTATATTATCATAAGTTCTAAGGATGGGGACAAGTGGACCAAAGTAGCTCTCAACATGACAAGTGTCAAGTTGGGAACATGCATACATCTAGCTTGGAATTATTTCATTTTCCCATTCATTCCATGATCATTCACTCACTCATTCATTTGTCCTTTGTACCTTTTTTTTACTCTCATTGTACCTATACCCATATTTGTACCTGGTTATCTTAGGAGCTGGACTGAAGAAGTAGGTTGTCAGTCCCATGGGAGATTGAAGAGGTGGGTTGTCAAACCCATGAGAAAATCTCTCTAGGTGAGAGAATTGATGGGAATTGATTTCTGAAGGTGCTAAACTACAGCTACAGGGCTCTAAGACTTCTTGTCCGGCATGTTGCTGAAGCCCCAGAAAGGAAGTGGGGCAGCTGAAGGACTGTTGAGTAGATAAGGGGAACACATCATGGGATGGGACATGCATGTGGGGAATGAGGGACTATAGGTTGTTAGTTTGAGTTGGCACCTGTGACAGAGTCTTTCCTGTTGTCTGAGATACATTAGCCTAGTTAGGAATCCCTTTACCCAGGTGGATTTTAGTCCCAGCTCGGGGGTGACCCACTGCTGAGAGTGATGAGTAGCGTGGTCTAACGTTGGGAGGTTGGTGGAAGGTCTACACCTAGTTGGTGATATTTTTACCAAGATAAGTGTCCATTTTGTGTTAAATTACATGTTGCATTATTATGTATGCTTCTATTTTTATGGGTTATTCCTGTGTGTGTTGGATGTGTATTTTTATTATTATTCTGTATGAATCTGTGCATTTGCAGAATGTATTTGTCTGATTTAAGTTTTATATATAAAGTTCTGCAAGAGTTTCTGTGCGCATATGTTTTTGTTTTTATACAGTTCAAAAATTTTATGTGGCATAGCTCAGTTGGATGTTGGGTATGTTACAATATGGTATCAAAGCTCCAATTTTCAACACTGAGCCTAGATGGACCGAGAAAGTTGAATTGAAGCAAAATTTCTCAGAGAATTGATTTCAAAGTGGCTAAATTTCAAGTTACTGAGCGTCCATGGTAAAAATTAGAAGCAATTGCATGGAATTGGGCAAAAGCCCCAATTTATGTTGTTAAATTCACGAGAAAATTGAGAAATTTGGCCAAGTACTGAGATATTCTTAATTTAATATCTGTTCTAGCAAATTCAGACCTGGAATTGGTCGAATTTGAAGTTATAGAGAAGCCATGACACATGGAGCGAGATTAATTGATCAAAATTCTCAATTCGTGAATTGATTTTGGGAAAACATTGTTCCAGGAATGTCAACCAACAACGATTTGTTGTTGCAGAGGTTGAATTGGTGTTATTGGGGTGAAATTGAACAAATTTCATAGTTGCAAAATGTCTATGGTGAAAATTGGGAAAAAGTTTGGCAAAAGCCCCAACTTCTGCAGCGAAATTCATGAGGAATTGATGCACATAAAAATGAATGTGTGCAGGTGTGCGCACTAAAAATGCATGATGCACAGTGAAAAGCTAGCGATGTGTGGAAAATAAGGGTGCGAGTCTGGGCACTTAAATTTGGCATTGCATGGTGCAAAGTGGTAATGCGTGAAAAATATTGGCGCGCAAGTCTCTGCACTTAAATTTGGCATTGCGCGTTGCAAAGTAGTAATGCGCAGAAAATTATAGGCGCGTGGGTCTGCGCACTTAAATTTGGCACTGCACGGTGTAGAGTGGCAATGCACAGAAAATATTGGTGCACAGGTGTGCACACTAAATTTAGCATTGCATGGTGTGGATTAAGTGGTGCGTGTGTGATACTGGTGCGGGTGGTGTGCACACACATAATAATGGTGTGTGTGGTGTGTGCAGTATTGACAGAGTGTAGAGGAATTTTGTTGGTGTGTGCATAATGTGGGTATACGCTGTCATGCGACAGTTTAGTTAATGGTGTGTGCGAAGTACTGGAGCGTGGTGGGGGAGTACTAAAATTTGGCATGGTGCAACGCGTAGAGTAAAATGCACGTGGAATGTTAGCGCGCGACACAAAAATTGTGCACAACAGGTATTAGTGCATGAACCAAAATTGTGCGTTGTGGATATTGGTGCACAACACAAAAGTAGTGTGCACCAGTTATTGGCACAACAGAGAATTGATCCACATTGGTTATAGGTGCACGATGCATGCACTAACTTATGGTGTTGCTGCACATGATAAATATGGGTCTATAGGTTCAATTTTGTGCGTGCAAAGTCGTTTGGATGGTCTACAACAACAAAAAATGTAATATTCCAGATATAAAAAGTATGCAGAACATAAATAAATAGCTATAAATGGCATATGAACAACAATATAACCATAATAACACCACAATAATACCAAAATGATGCTAGAATAATACCAGAAAGAACACTTTGATTACTAAGAGAAATGTTCACTTGCCTCTTTGAGGGGGCAACCTCTAGTTGAGCAGAGTTTTGTTACAATAATATCCAAGACAAGAGTTATCATACCCTCGACTCCTATTTATACTAAATATGTCTATCAAAAGAACCATCTAGAGGAAGATCCTTCTAGAAGAGGAAGCTTCTATTAGGTCTTCTTACATTGGACTTATTCTTCCTTATTGCTAAGTGTTACAGGAGAATCCCCCTGCGGACAAGTGGATTTCCTCTTGGATGCTAGAACCCTATAACCAAGACATAAATTTTTATTATGGACACTAACATTCCTTTTCATGAAGCTAAACTATCAAAGAAGAAGAAGAATAGTAAATACCTTTTTATTGATGTTTTCCCTCGCTCGATCCAGGTTGATCTTGATCTCCAAGCTCTTCAGAAGGTCATGTAATACAATGAGAAACAACAATGATGCTTCCTACACTACCATGATTAGCTTCATAATGGATCTATGAAATAAACAAGTTTATGAAACGTACACAAACTTTAAAGGAAACATGCCAAGCATAGATTTATATTAATGAGAACAAAGTGGTGCTTACATCCATGAATGTAAGTGTAGCAGCTTCACCAAGATCTCTTTGTCCAGACCCTTGCTCAAATAATCCACACACAAAATGTTGATGCTTCAATGATATCTCCCTCATGAGATCATAAGTTAGATACTTTACAATGTCTCCATCTATCTTCACCATGAAAAAGCCTCCTTATATAGGCTTGGAGAGGCCAAACCACTTGAGATATATTTGGGATAAGTTGAGGATTCCTCTCCTTCAGTTGAGGATCTTCCCTAAGATCAAGACTTGACCTTAGATTCGAGTCTAACTACTTTCAAAGATTGAGAGGATTCTTCCCTGATTTGTCTCAACAAACCAAAATTTTCTCAAAAAGGGAAACGCTCCCCCAAAAGGGTGCACAGAGTGTTGCAACACTCCCCCAAAGAGGTCTAGGGAGTGCTATCACTCCCTGACAGTGTACAAGGGAGCATTATCTTCCAAAATTGATTTTTGAGTGGGTTTCTTCATGGAAAATGCCTTGTACTCCTCATCAGATGATTTATCCTTCTTAAACTAGTATTTGAAGGTGTCATAAGTGTCCTTGTGATGTCGTTAGGGGCATGACATAGGAAAAATCACAATATGATGTTTGTGACATTTGTGAAACTTGCGACACTACGAAACTAGTAATGACGACACTAGGCCATCATCGTAATGAGTGATTTTGATGTGTAACCAATTGCCCCCCACAGTGCGAAGTTAGAATATGAGAACTGATGACTGAAGTAATTTGTAGAATTTTTCAAGCAAGGGTACTGACTTAGAGAACCCGATAGAAGCTACACAAAACCATCAAACAAATATTATGACATGTTTTAAACCCAAGGAAGGCATACCTATGCTTGAGTGATAAAGACTTTTCAAGGTATGGCCGGCATAAATACACTGTGGATCTATAATTATATTGACAAAAAGGTATAGCCATTGAAGATACAATGTGAATCTATACTCCTATGACTTGAGCTGATCATAGCCATGAAGAATACACAGTGGATCTACGAGATGACAAGACATAGCCACGACCAATACAAAGTGGATCTATGTGACAGTATATGTGTCAATGTTCAAAAGAAACTCCATGGAAACCTGGGAAAAGTACATATAAGAGTTATGACTCAACCCAGGGTCTTCTTACCGATCCTGATGTAGTATGAATCTAACCATGTGAATAGATCTCCTTATGTCGAACATGGTAGAAACCATTTGATTACCGGTCAATGAGGTAAACCGTTAACAAGCATGAGGGAAATCACCATTGATGTCAATGATTCCCAGGGTACTATAGTACATTCCAACGAATGTGAATGGATGAGTTGAAGTCGAATATTCATGGAATTATTCGATCAGAGGTCAATTATGTAAACCTACTGTCGGACACGAGGAGGCCTACCATTGACGCATGCAAGTCCCAAGTTACTAACTGGTTTCTAATTCTAGTCCCTGGATAATGTGCTAAAGTCGACAAGAACAGACTCGTTGAAGGAGGACCTTGATGTATCCCCCATCAATGATGTGAAACAGACACAGAGATGTAGATTGGTGGATCAAAAGAAAATGGACTAACACAGTTATTGAAATAGAAAATTCTTGATGGTTGACTCTCAAGGCAGATACTGATAGAAGTTGCACACAACCATCAAACAAATATTATGACATGTTTCAAACCCAAGGCAGGCATACCTATGCTTGAGTGATAAAGACTTTTCAAGGTATGGCCGCCATAAATACACTACAGATCCTTAATTATATTGACAAAAATGTATATCCACTGAAGATACAATGTGGATCTATACTCCTATGACCTAAACTAATCGTAGCCATGAAGAATACACAGTGGATCTACGAGATGAAAATACATAGCCACGACCAATACAAAGTGGATCTATGTGACAGTATATGTGTCAATGTTCAAAAGAAACTCCGTCGCAACCTGGGAAAAGAACATATAAGAGTGATGACTCAACCCAGGGTCTTCTTACCGATCCCAATGTAGTACAAATCTAACCATGTGAATAGATGTCCTGATGTCGAACATGGAAAAAACCACTTGATTACCGGTCAATGAGGTAAACCATTAGCAAGTACGAGGGAGCTCACCATTGGTGTCAATGATTCTGAAGGTACTCTAGTACATTCCAACGAATGTGAATGGATGAGATGAAGTCAAACATTCATGGAATTATCCGATCAGAGGTCAATGATGTAATCCTACTATCGGACACAAGGAGGTCTATCGTTGAGGCATGCAGGTCCCAAGGTACTAATTGGTTTCTAAGTCTAGTTCCCGAATAATGTGCTAAAGTCAACAGGAATAGATTCGTCGAAGGAGGGCCTTGATGTATCCCCCATAAACAACATGCAATAGACACAAAGATGTAGATTGGTGGATCAAAAGAACATGGACTGACACAGGTATTGAAATAGGAAATTTTTGATGGTTGACTCTCAAGGCAGATACTTCCCTTGAACACTGAGGCATGATAGCAGAAACTTTACATGGACCAAAACTTGATAATGTAGTGGATACTGTGACTTTCTTCGGGTGACCCAAAGGAGTGAAGAACTCAGAGGATTGGTTCAGTGCAGAGGTTTAGTGGATCAAAATGCATGCAAAGACAAAGTGTCATGTTCAAGGGCGACTGCTGATGTTCTCAAAAACGGCTTGGCTTGCTTCCTTCAATTTTTTGCCCCATCCAGATAGATGAGTACCTCTTTTTAATTTAATGAGCTCGAGGAGGGTAACAATTGCTCGGTATAACTCACCTTCGGTAAGTCCCTCTTCCTTTATTTAATGAACTGGAAGAAGTAAGGGTTCGGTCCCATATGGAACCTTCAATGTATGATTGTTTAATGAGTCTAGAGAAGGTAAAATCAGTGGTTTTTCATATTAAGAGAGTCTAAAAATGACTTAAATAAGACTCCAGTGTTGTCCTTTTTCGTAATGTTAGTCTTGGGAGGCCAAAAAAGAGATAAATTATCACTCGAAAGACACCCTTTCAAACCTTTTAATGAGTGGGAAAGGAAGCAAGATCACTCGACAATCCTTTCATGTTTAGAGAGTCTGAAAAAATCTTAAAGACGACTCTAGGGGGTTCCTTTTTCGTGTATCCATGCAAGTCTGAAAAAGAGATAAAAGTTTACCCGGTTGCATTCTCATGTTTTTTACGAGCACGAGAAGGAATAAAGACTAAGCTCGGTATGCCCCCAGCTTGAAAGCTAGTGGCTTAACTCCATAATGATCATCAAAGGCTGGAGACATGCCCCCCCAAGATTCAATTCATTCACTGACTTTGAGGTTGTCACCAATTACTGTACTAGATGGAGAAAAAGGTTATAGGTGGATGAAAAGAAGGTTCAAATACAAGACCTAACGAAAGACTCGACTCGACATCTACAAGACCTAGCGAAAGACTCAATTTATCAGGAGAGGTGATTGTTTCATTTTTTAATGAGCTTGACACAAGAAAAGTACTATGCTCAAGGCTCCAGGTTCAATCCCCAGATTTATATTTCATTTTTTAACGAGCTTGCTACAGAGAGGAAAACTATGCTCAAAGCTTCTGTTTCATTTTTTAACAAGCTTGCCACAGAGAAGAGAAACTATGTTCATAGACTCTTCTTGATCATGGATTCCAAGAGGATAATGCTCTGGAAGGACACCATGTCAGAGGATAAAAATCGGGATGAAGCAACGACACTCATAGCATAAAACCAACTTCTTCCGAGTAACAAGTTGTAATCGAGGGGAGCATCAACCACCTCGATGTCAACAGTAATGGTTTTTCCACCCAACTAAACAGCTAAGGACTGTAAAAGTCCATGAGGATGAAAACCTCACCCATCAAATGTGCATAATATCGTAGGGGATTTTTTAAGTGCAGGTGATTTTAATATTTTCCAATAGGCTAAAGACATGACACAAGTAGAGGCTCCCTCATCCAAGATAGTTCGATGAATTTGTTGATTGTGAACAACAACATCGATTTGAAAAGCTAGTTGGTGAGAGAGTCAAGACTTATAATTATCCATCTTAAACATGATATTTTTGGACGACTGAAGATCATAAGTGCCAATATAAGCCAAGAGCATTCTACATTGACTTGGGAAATGATGTAGAACTTCTAATGTAGACATAGCACATGACGCCTGAGCCAAATCTTCAATAATGGTATAGTTTTGGGTGGCACATGAACTAGGATTAAAAGTAGATTTACTAATAATACTCTTGGGAGGGAGAAGTATAGAGTTGAACGAAGGTTTCTCTATATGAAGTGGTGTAGATGGAGGACTAACAGATGGAGGAATAACGGAGGATGGTGATAGATTCGGTAAAGAACCCTTAGTGACCTTGGCTTTGTCAAGTTTAGCTGGTGTGTCATATGTCATAGAGCGAGTGGTCAATTTGATCCCATTAAACATGTAAATGTGAGAACTCGTGGAGGCTTCATCATGAGAATGGCTAGAACTGCCCCCAAGAGAGGGGGTTTGAGCAACCGTGGATTGTGTTAACTCCCAAAATAACACCATCATTTTGGTTGGGTTTTACGGTGGATAGCATGGCTATTGATAGTTTCCTCAATTCATTGTTGAGTCTTTTAGCTGCAAAATTTTAGATT
>JZKD02S0216991.1:51964-66462 GCA_000966675.3 Picea glauca
AGCTATAAAGCTACATTCTGAAGACTAAGAAAGGGTTCAATCTTGGAGAGAATTTGGCCTATGTACTGATTGCTTATCCTAATACAATCACAGTCTTCTTTTGCTACTGTTATCAAATTTTTCATCCATCTTTCTATTCTGTATTTTGTTTAAGTTTAGTTCAGCTTTATGCTCATGAACTTGAATGAAAGAATCCTTTACTTTTTAGTATGACCCTGCATTCCAATGTATTTGGTTATCTGACCCTGCATTCCACATGTATTTGGTTATCTGAATAGTATTCTTCATACCTTTCTTGTTATATTGCATCTGATTGACAGTTTCTAAAAGCGCTAGTTCATTAAGATATTCTGATAAGTAAATCTCTTCATTGTGCTTTCTTGGTATCCCATTGATCCACCTACTGAAAAGTATTTATTTCTTAAGTTACCAAGCACCTTTGGTCTGCAACCACAAAGGGTTTCTTGGAGTGATAACAGATTGTTGTTGTGGAAAAGGATGAGTAAGCACGGAGGGTTGCGAATTTCCTTTAAATATTTTGGCCACTTCATCGCGATGTGGACAGTATCGAGTGTAGTGATCATCACCACAAATGAGACAAGGGAACTTTAGTTTCCATTGTGGTTTCTTTTCGTTAGCATGTGCTTGATTTTGAGTTTTAGGTTGTTCATTATTATTGTTCTTCTTAGGTTTATTCTTTGTTTTATTCTTACCTCCTACTTGTGAAGGGGAAGACTGAACTTCATTCACCTCAAATATCTAAGTGTGTGTAGAGGTAGAGGAGGGTGAATTCGAAATGGAAGTGAATGTCGATGCAAAACGCTGCACAGTGCCATTCGTCTGGGAAGTAGATTGAGTTTTGACAGAGTTGATAATACCGTCTGCATGAGATGAGGATGATGGCTTGGATGGGTCAACATTGGCTTAAGAAGCATTAGGAAGAAACTCATACAAAGTACCATATTTTGAATAAACCAAATCTAGGTATAGAGCCCGAGCAATGGTTTCTTCCTCGGTGACTACGCCACCCATAGCAATGTCACAAGCGATCGGGGGTAAAACTGATTTAGTAAACCACTCCGCCAATAATTGGTCAGGAATGATTTCTTTGATCAACATTTGTCATCGTCTCCACTCATGAATGTGATCATAGATATGCACAGAGTCAGTTTGATGAAGGGAGGTCAAGAGTTCAGTACCCATCTCATAGCGAATAGGTAGTTGAAAGTGCGTGAGGAAAGACATGTCAAGGGAGTTGAAATCATGAAAAGAAGCACGTGGTAGTTCAATATACCACTTTGTTGCAGAGCTCATAAGTGTTCGTTGTAAAAGACACAAACGTATAGAATCATCCATTAGGTATTTTGATGAACACCACAAATGGAAAGTCATCACATGGTTATTTGGATCCTCTCCAGGTTTTCCGTCAAATTTCAAAATATCAGAAGGAAGTTTAGTTGGAATAACTGGCCAAACTGGTGAATGAAAAATAGGATCATTAGTTAACTGAGACAAGTCTTGGAGATCCAGAGTCACAAGGAAAGGTAGTTGTCGGTTAACTTACGAATGATATTGGTGTGGCATAGGAACACCAGTAGGACCATAAACTGGGTTAGGTGGATAATTGTAACCAGTAGGTCCTCCTACATATGGTTGTTGCTGACCAGAGTAAAAAGGATTGGAGGATGGTTGAGAAACATGTGCAAGTGGAGGATAACCTGATGGGTTTTGAGAATTATAAGATGGATTTTGTGCTTGCCCATAATGAGGGTAAACATTTTTCCCATAAGGAGGATTTAGATTAGTGCCATGAGAAAGGTTAGGTTGTTGTTGACTTTGAAAATTCTGTCCCCCAGAGAACTGTCGGTTTCCTGAGAAAGGGATGTTCCATGGATTGGGAATTATATACGCATTTTTTCCATAAGGTTGTTGATGGGATCTAGATTGAGGCTGCCCCCCAGCATGAGGTTGAGTTACAAATGGAGGTTTCCCTCCAAATGGAGGTTTCCCTCCGAAAGGTGGTTATCCTCCAAACGAAGGTTGTCCTACGAAAAGAGGTTTCCCCCCAGCTTGAGGTTGATTCCATAGAGTTTGGAAACCAGATGTGAACGACTGACCAATACCAGTAAATGGAATAAAACTACCGATGGGTATGACTTAGGTAGTGTTGACAACAGAAGGATTGAGTGCTATGTACCCAAGGGGAAGTGACGAAGGAGGTTTGGATGAAAGTGGTGTACCAATAGGATCTTGGCCAACCACCACCCTACCGGTAGGTATAGTAATGACATGAGGGACCATCTTGGAATGGGCCATCTGGAGAGAAATAGTGGAACTTGGACCAACAGACTGCATGTTTGGACCAACAAATAGTGTGGTTGAACTAACGGTTGTACCAGTAAAATGATCTAAGGGTACGGTATAGGTAACATATGGTTCGAGTATCTAGGATACGACAGGTATATCAGCACCTATCCCTAATCCGTAAAGGTCTCGCACCGCGTGAGGTGAGCTTTGAACTATATCAGCAGTCCAAAGATCTCTGACTTGGGAATTTGATTGGGTCAGAATCTCAGAAGGATCAATGACAACAAGTTCTCCGATGGAATTCATCCGAAGAAACCGCCTTTTGTATCCCGCAGGAATGTGGAAAGCCTCCATAGGATCTGAAACAATTAGGAAATTTTCCAAAGAGGTGGAAGCTTCCTCCTGTGAGGTTATAATGTTGTGGACCTCACTCTGTTGAGGAGATCCCTCCATAGAATTATAGGGTAAAGGGATAGAATCTTCCATATTTTTTGGGGAAAGTCCCTGTACCCTACGTGAACGACATGGAGGGTCGATGTTGGCAGAACCAAGAATTCGACAAAAGAAATCTATGGCCAAATAATGAAAAAAAATAGCATACACTAATCAAATCTAGGAATCAAACTAGGCAAACAAAACTTCTCTCGATGACCGTACTAGTTGGTGATGAAATCCAACATTGCGTGATCAAGTCAAGAAGGGGATAGGATATGGTGGAACAGTTACGATGGTGACCTGCTTAATGGACTTACACCTTGGTGCAAGCTTCCATGCAGTAATTGTGGATTTACCCTCCAAGGAGCCTGAGTGAGTTTGACCAGCGTCTGTTCCAGGTACAGTGAGACTTCCCTTCACCGCCACCTTATGTAAGTACCTAAAGATTATGGAAACTAAGGACACCAACTTGCAGTCAGCCCCTGGGTGGGTACAGTCGACAGTCCAGTCCGAACGTATGGGAAGGATAACAAGTCTGAAATCAACTTGAGAGGCTCCCACAAATAATTGTGGGTATACCCTCAAGTGACCCCCAATATATGATCTGACTACTACGGACAATCAAACCATGGAGGGATAATCTATGTAGTTCTCCCAAACGCGACCTCGTGCGTAACCCTTGTGTGAGAGGGGGATCCCAGAAAGCCTATACGACAATTGGATTTGCTCTCCCTATCACAATATGCTAATGTTTATTTTGAATACTTTGGAGAGTTGCACTCACAGCCTAATCCAAAGTGCTAAGACTAGTCTAATGTTGGTGGAAGATTCTGAAAACAAAATGTTCTAGATAAATTTTAATTAGCGTTAATTTTGCAGCTATTCTTTACTCAAGGGTGTATGAAAGTGAAACTGGTGGTATTATGACTCAATTCCCAAAAATGCACAGGAAAATGATAAGCAGTCTTTTCTTTCGATGAATGTCTATTTAAGGGAAGGAGAAAAAGTTATTTTCACTATCAAACCCTAAGATGCAGCATCCTCATGTAAATGTCTCTCAATCAAATCCAATATAATGATGAAAAGATTCTAGAATTTTGTTCTAATATCTAAAAACAATTACAAAATGTATCCTTTTGCTTTATGTGTGAATGATAATCAATATGATGCAGAGCTCCTATGTCATTCATACTTGTAATATCAATGAGATTTAGACAATCATAAGCAAAGTTCACACAAACAAAACACACTCTCATCATGATTTGAAACAGATAAACAAAGATGACCAAACTTGCAAGAAGAACACCAAAAACTGAAAAAGAAGAAAAAAGGGGTTGGACAAGGTGACCTCAAAGATCAGAAGGAAAGGTACAAAATATCTTTGAATCTCCTTACAAAGTTTTCACTCAATCAGATAAATGAGAAGAAAACAACAAATTGACTCTAAATTGTCAAGGTCAAAGAGTTATTGCAAAGTAAGGACAAATGTCAAAAAATCCAAACAAAAGATGACAAATTCTTAGAAAACAAAGTGTTGAAGGCCAAGACAAAGATGTACTGAGACTATGAAACTCTGAGAAAGTGCCAAAAGCAAGAAATGAACCTCAGAGAATGAAACCCTAGAAGATTTTTCACAAAAAAGGGGAAGCACTCTGGTGTAAGGGGCACCAGAGCATTACAACGCTTTGTGTAAGACCAAGAAGGAATGCCAATGCTCTGGTAACAAGGGCAGGGGAGCACTAGCCTCTAAAAATTTAGAAAAATGCCCAGAAACTCAAAAAATCAAGCAAACTTAGTCAATCAAATTGAATATGATAAAATCAAGAGCCAATCAATCAGATCTAAGAATCAAAGAGATAGTATGTAGAAAGTCAAAGAATGAGAAAAATCCAAGACAATACCTTGGAAAGGAAACAAATATCAGAGCTCCTCCCTAGTGGAGTCACCAATTTATGTTATAGGAGAATCCCCCTGCGGAAAAGTGGATTTCATCTTGGATACTAGACCCCTATAACCAAGACAGAAAAGTTCTATTATGGACACTAACATTCCTTTTCATGAAGATAAACTATCAAAGAAGAATAAGGAAGAATAGTTGTTGCGCCTCTTTTGTCACCTAAATGAGCAAAATAGAGGTGCTTACAAGCCCAGTTGGGTTAGCTAGGCAAGACAGCAGTGAATGCAAAAGTTAGAAACATCAAGCATGTGATATCAACAAAATACTAAGCTAAGAACAATAACAAAAATTAAACTAGAGTGCATAAGGACATTGGAACAAGCAACAAACAAGACTCATGCCACCAATGGAAAGGATTGTATTAGTGGAAAGAAGACACCAAAGAGAAAGTGAGACTTTCGGTCCCCTCTTCCTCCAAGGGAGGGATCTTGAACCCCCAAGATTGATCTCTTCTTACAACTAGAAAACTTGAATGAAATGGTGAAAGAATCCCAAACTCATTCACTCAAGAGGTGATGTGAATAGCTCCAATGAAATACTGCTTGTATGCTCTTGATAAGGAAAGAGGATCCTCCAAGAGAATATAGGTAGCATAACAATACAAATGAATTCGTTGAAGATGTAGTGCACCCATGGCCTCTTTTTATAGCATAACTTTGAAGTATTATTCAACCAGCTTTTAGTGTGAACAAGGGGCTATTTAGAGCACCTTTAGGTCTTTGACCAGCCACCCAGCTAGATTCAGTCGAGACTTGGATGTCAAATCGACTTGGAAGCTAAACCAAAAGTGGGTGGGAGGCCAACCAATATCATAAATGCATCGTTCTGAGGTGTGCGAGGTTTTTTGTGTCCACAGTCGCGCATCGGGCGCATGTGTGTTTTTCCAGCATTTTCGACTGGCGCACGTGTGTGTGCTTCCTATATATCCTTAGCGCATGTTGATTTTATAACTGGTTGTATAGTTTTGGACCTTTTGGAAATGTTTTTTTGGTCATTTTTGGTCCATGGGTGAACTAATAGTTGTTTGAAGATGCTGGATTCCTGTAACCATTTGCGGATGAAATTTCAGTGATAACAGATGCCCCCTGATGGATGAGATTAGGAGCATACGTATAGCCAAAATTCATCAATGTTTCTTCTACTGAGAGTACCATTGTAAGAAAGAGTGATAATGAGAGTATCAAGAGTGACCCGTTGGAGGGAGAGGGAAACCTGTAGGACCCAACCTTTCGCAAGGTGTGAAAAATAAATTGTGTACAAACGAGGCGGGCATGCCCCATGCTTGTGTCATGTAACTCAAAAAATGTGTAAGACAGTAACTGAAGTGGTGTGTTGGTAAAGATGACTACAGCGCCCTCGGGGGCGTGTTGATAAGAGCAGAGGACAATTCTGATGGGGAACAATACTCTGAAAAATAGGCAATGACACCTGTAGGAAGTATCAAGGATTTCGCGGGCATTGATAGCCCAACAAATTTCATAGGTCTTCGGCAAATATAAAAACAACTGCAATAGTCGTGAAGTAAGACCCACTACAACATGAGAAAGTGTTGAAGTCAAATGTTATGGGGGTCAATGACAGAAGAGATCAATGATGGTTCTCCCTGTGCCGTCTGAGACTCCTCATTATAAAGTTAATGAGAATCAAGATACTGTCACCATTTTGGAAACTGTGCTGATGTCGACAAAAAGGGAGATGCGACTCCAAGAAGCAAAGGGCTTCGTGAAATCCACTGGATGAAATCAGGAATTGATGAGGTACATGGACGAAGTCAAGATACGGTGAGACTCAAGACTTCCCTTGGTTGGGGATATATGTGAAGTATAAGTGGTAGCAACCATACAACTAGGTCGAGTGTCAGGGGGACAATGAGACATGGGATAAGCTATGCCAGAGGCAGAACAAAGTGAACAAACTTAGAGAGAAGAGGTAGGTGGCTTGTGGGATACTCAGGGTTTATGGATGATGTCAACAGGAGTAGGTGATAAGGAATGCCCCAACCAAGGGTGACATGGGTTTCGTTTTCCAAAAAGAAAGAAGGTCGCCAAAGGTGACGACAAAAAGCTATGTAAAATGCTGGAAACAATGGCTTTGTACAATTACAAAAAGAATTAAAAAATAAGGTGGGATAATGATGCAGATACGGAAACGGGTGGCCCAGTGTAAGATGGCTTGGCCTAAGGATGGCACAAGTTGTTTGGAAAATAAGTGGAGGGTTGGGACCCCATAGGCAGGTTTCTGTATTAGGGAAATGTATGGAGGGAAATCTGCATATGGGCAAACTGATGGTGGATGAAATGGATGGTTAATGATGTTGCGGGAGTGCAGTCAAAATAAAACCATGAGGAAGTACCCTGGGAGTCCATTGGGTAGGCTAGAAAAATGAGGAGAAGGAGTATGTTGCTAATTCGCGACATGATGTAAGACTATAGAGACTCCCATCCCTAAATGGTGAGAACAGCATGAGTGTCAAAGTGCCTGGGGGGACGATGAATGGGAAAACTCATGTGGGTGAGAGTGCTACCGGGTGACAATACCGAAATGCGGTGGAGGTGACGGTACTGCAGAGCTGGATATAGGGATCCTAGAGGCAAAAATTGAAGAGTGTGACTGGGAGATGCATCTTGATATTTAGAGGGAATGACTACATGCTAGTGTTGAGGATATACCTGAATGAAGACTGTTGAGATATGATGATCAAGTACCTGCACACATGAAAAAAAAATACCTGACATGAACAATATCTGAAGAGAAAGATCATATAGCGATTATTCAATAATGTATGCATGCATACCTGAGTGGAATATGAGAAAAATGTCCCCTGGGGGATAAGGATGAAAAGAGGCTCGGGGACTATCATGGTGTAGATGATGGGGTGTTGATCCCATGGTTGAAGATGGATCGAAAAATGGATACCTGGAGCTCCCTGAATTGAGTCTGGAAGTTTGGCAAAATGGACTATATATAGTTGTAGGGCCCACAATGCCACCCTCATTTGTACTTGTTGTGTTATTGAGTGGACAAGTAAGATTAGAGGATTTTTGGAGATTCCGGGAGATCGAGGCAGCCGATTTAGGACCAGCGATCTTCAGCTTAGTTTTCGTATCATCCTGCATAGAATTAGGGTTTTTTTTTTTGGACAAGGCTTGTACGAAGGGTCGTACAAGGGTTTTTGTAGGTGTGGGCCTCCCAGTGCGCGGGTGATCGAGAAAGTTGCGCGCACGGGTGCACGCCTGTAATTCAAAGATCCACATATGGGGGCACCCTAATGGGGAGAACGGGCGTGCATGGCATGCACGCCTGTTCAAGGCACAACAGTGCATCCATGTGCGTCTATAATTCTAACAGTTGCGCATGTGTGCGCCACTGTGTAGTGAACATGCGTGCTATGATGCATGCCTGTGTGTACCAAAGGGGCACATGAATGCACCTCTGTGTGACCAACAATCATGCGTGAGTGCACAACTGAGAGATGAACAAGCATGCATGTGTGCGCGCCTGTGGGGTAAAACAGTCGCGCCTTGGAGGCAAAGATGAAAGGTGTAAAAATTGATATTTTTTGGAGATTTTGATGTTTGTATGTTTGAGATGGCTGATCAATTACCGTATATGTGGATGTAGGTGATCATTTGGATGATGCCGATTCACTGGAGAGAGAGAGAGAGAGATTGGTCCCAGTTGTGGCAAGCTGTGACCAATGAGGAGCCGGGAGTCCATGACACTTTGGTAGCATGTGGGCTGCTGAAGTTCTTTGAGTGCCCCCTGATATGAGCCCAGAAGTACCTCTTGCAGTTATTGATTTGGATTTGGATTCCAGATCTGCATTGTTTTATGGTGTGGGGTGAGCAGTTGGCCTTCACTGCAGTGGAGGATGTATATTTCTTGATGGGGCTCTCTTTTTTAGGAACTCTCTTACCGACGGAGCCCATTGTACTTGGGGATAGGCAGTTGGTTGTCCTAGGCTGGAGGTATAGTATGAGGGAGAAATTTATGTCGGGCTCCATGGTGAGTATTGGGGTGATGGATGCCCTGGTTCATCATTGTGTGGCAGCGATGGTTGTGAGGGTATATGGGTCCCTTGCAACTCAGCAGATCAGTGGTGGTCAACTGAGGATTATGGAGAGGGCACTGGCAGGATAGCATTTTTCCTGGGGCTTGATGTTGCATGCCAAGATGGTAGGGTAGCTAGACAGGTGTCGATCTACAGACTCAGGGGAGTTTGCCTTTGGGTCAATCTTGGTGGCATGGTTTCTAGAGAGGGTGCCTATGTTGCACCCGAGAGTGTTGTTGGGTTCACCTGGTGTACGAGAGTCGTGACTGTGGTGGTGGTTGACGATTTTGACTCGCCATGGTGGTGGGGAGGGTGGCCACTACTTCATGGCTGAGGCTGCACAGGTTTGGCGTCAGATGCCATAGATTATACTGCGGTACCCATACTTCAGGGTGGACTTTCAGGATGATTTGGAGATGGTGTTACTTCCAGGAGAGGTGTTCGATCACAAAGGTATGGTGTGATATTGTTATTTTGTAGATAGTATAGAATGTATATTTTTACGTATGAGTGTATGTTGATGCTATCATTTGTTTGTTGTATGTGTAGATGTGGGACCTCGTGGGCTCAAGGTGGAGTTGGTTAGAGCGTCGGCTCATCAGGGGCCGGTGAGACCTCCGCGGGGAGAGTCGCAGGTAGGAGAGAGATGATGACAGGAGGATTCTAGGGCGAGGCTTGTTGACAATGAGAGAGTGGCTAGGAGACGTCATTTTGATGACCCTGGTGTAAGGCCATCACATTCTCCTCCGACCGAGGCCGAGGGAGAGTTTGAGGATATCCGCTGCCACTTGGAGGCTGTGCTACAGGGAGTGCCGGAGGGAATGTGGTCATGGATCCAGGATGAGGGTGTCCTAGAGAAGTGTGGGGGGGTTCCATTGGTGTGGTAGACCATAGTCCGGAGAGCAGCAGTAGCAGGTGCTGCGATGACTAGGCGACTACCTCCAGGTCCAGAGGGACCGATAGTGGGTGGGGCACCACCTCCTGAGAGGGGACTAGGTGGTGATACTCTAGAGGCACCATGAGTGTCTCTGTATGTATTTATATGTTTTGTGGTATTTATATAGACCTGCGAGCCTACTTGGTGTAGTGGCACCAGTTTTGTATCTATAGGGGTGAGGTGGTTCATCGGCCTATGCATGTTGTATATGTACAAATATTTTTTGTAAACATTTGGATGGCACATTTGACCGATATATATATATATATATATATATGGATATACATTTTGGGATCTTGGTGATGTTTACATGTGTTTTGTGTTTTTGTTGATGATGTCTAATTTATATGTTGTGACAGATTATTGATGTTTGATGTATGCATACTAGTATCTTGATGTGATAAATGCCAATCTAACACTAGGCTAGCCATGTTATCTTCTTTTTAATTAAATTGTCTTGGAATATGTGTAAATGTGATGGAATCAAAATGTTGAGATAAAATTATAACTTGTAGGTATTTTCGGAAGAGGCAAGGATCACGAACACGGTACACATTATTGAACTAGAGGACAACCAATTGGGAATCTAATAGAACACTAAGGTGACGAATATAGCGATGGCTGGCCTCAGCAAGGAGACCAATGACAGTGGTGTATTCTTCTTGATTGTTGGTGGTTGAGCCTAAACATATGCCGCTGGAGTGGAGCAGTTCATGTGAGGGTGAATAGAGGGCCCAGGAAGCCGAAGCGAGATTCTATGTCCAACGGCTAGCTCTGTCGGTGTAACCAATGTGGTAGGCCGATGGGGGTGGAATCTATCAATAACATGAGTGATATATTAGACGTGAGGTATGGATGAAAGAAGATTAAAAAAACTACAAAAACATACAAAAATAAAAATCCTAGTGTAGAATGGCTACGCTCAAGCGTAAAATTTCATTAAGTACAACCCGTTGACGGGGTCTTTGAGAGGGTGGCCTTCGGGGGAGGCCAAAACATACGTGCCTTTAGTAAGGTAATGTTGGATGATATAAGGTCCATGCCATAGTGACTCAAATTTTCCATAGCCGAGGGTATCGTGAGCGATATCATAAGAGAGGACGAGGTCACCTTTGTTGAATGAGCGAAGGTTGACATGGTGATCAAAGGTGGTCTTTGACCATTTTTTGGCTGCCTCATTGTTCTGTAATGAATATCGAGGATCTTCATCCAAGGATTCTAAGTTCAGAAAATGCTGCTCCATTGGAGTAGTGTCAGGTAATAGCTCAATAATGGTGTGTAAGTTGGGAATTTCTCACTCGATAGGAAGAGTAGCCTCAACCCCATGGACTAGATGAAATGGTGTGAAACCAATGGCAGTTTTCACTATCGTGTGATAAGCCCATAGCGTGGAAAATAACATATGATGCCAATTGGTCTTATGTTTGTTAACCATGCGCTGCAACATGGATTTGAGGACTTTATTGACTGCTTCAACCTACCCATTTGACTGAGGGTAGTATGGGGAGGCAAACTCATGGGAGAAGCCTAACCTAGATGAGAGTTCGATGAAAATCTCATTCTCTAAATGTTTCCCGTGATTAGAGACTAGTTGTAGTGGTACTCCAAAGTGGGAAATGACATGATTAAAGAAAAAACACGTTGTAGTATTGGCAATGTTGTTGAAGGTAGGCATGGCTTCAACCCACTTGGTGAAGTAATCAACTACAATGACAATCTATTTGTGTCCATTGATGGATGGAGGGTTACAAGTCATGAAGTCTATGCCCCATTTGTAGAAGGGTCCAGCGGTGATGACTGGGTGTAGAAGAGCAGGTGGTGCTCGTGCCTTGTTGGCGTAAAGCTAACATTTGTCACATTGTTTCAATGCATGGATACAATGATGAAACAATGTAGGCTAGAAGTAACCGACGCAAATGATTTTCTGAGCGGTGGACATCCCTGAGAGGTGGCCCCTGCAAGCACCATTGTGGCAGTTGTTCAAGACTCGATCAGCCTCGTCGATAGTTAAGCAGCGACAGAGTACAGTGTCAATGCCTCACCAATATAAGACATCACCAATGAGTAGGTACCATGGGGCTTAGTGACGAATACGTCGACAATCATCTCTAGAGAGGTGGTTTCCAAATTTTTGTGTTCGGAGGTACACGAGAAGATCGTCATACCACAGATCATCTGAGCGGATGTAAAAGAGATGTTCATCGGGGAAGTTGGTATTGACAAGTGAACTGGTAGTATCGGAGGGAAATGTTGTGATGATTTCGGCGAGGACAAGAGTGTTCTTGCTTTTGGGTGTTGAAAATTTGAGTTCGTACTCCTGAAGGATGACGATCCATTGAGGAAATTTACCGTTAATTTGCCGACGACTGAGAAAGTATTGCATGGGGTTGGAATCTGCTATGACTTTGGTACTTCGAAGAAAAATGTAATGGCGCGGCTTCTGGGCTGCGAGGAAAACTGCAAGGGATATCTTTTCTTTGTGATTGTGTTTCAAGGGTGTCCCTGAAAGGTTTTTACTAATGTAGTAAATCACATGCTCACGGTCATCATCCCCTATTTGGATGAGAACTCCTACTACTGAAACGACTGAGGCTGATATGTAGAGGAGATAGTCATGGTTATAGTCAGGTGGACTAATCAATGGGGCGTTGGAGAGGTCCACTTTAAGATCATCAAAAGCGGTTTGGGCATGCTTATCCCATTGGAATGGGATGTCGTGACGAAGTAAGTGAAGGAAGCCATGTGTACGAGTAGTGTAATCCGGGACAAAGCGTCATAAAAAGTTAGCTTTGCCTTGTAGGCTCTATAGTTGGCATAAATTCTGAGGGGGTGGAATTTCTGTGATGGCTTGGACTTTAAGGGGGTC
The DNA here is from genome assembly GCA_000966675.3 of Picea glauca. NCBI lineage: Eukaryota > Viridiplantae > Streptophyta > Pinopsida > Pinales > Pinaceae > Picea > Picea glauca. The sequence goes on from JZKD02S0216991.1 coordinate 64,518, forward strand.
CACGATAATGCCACATTGGGAAACTATGAACCCAAGGAGGTGCCCAGCAGTGACATAGAATACGCACTTGAAGGGGTTCAAGCGGATGTTGTACTGACGACACCTTTGGAAGATGATTCGTAAATCATCGAGATGTTGAGTAATTTTCTTGGATCGAGCTGTGAGGTCATCCAAGTATGCGAGGATGATATGAGCTAGATCATGAAAGATGTATGTCATGGCCTGTTGGAAAGTGACACCAGCATTATTGAGGCCAAATGGCATGACACGATATGCAAAGGTGCCCCAAGGGGTAGTGAATGCGGTTTTGTACTGATCGGCTGGGTGAATTTGGATTTGGTTGTAGCTAGAGAAACCGTCCATGAAGGACAAAGCCTCATGACCTATGCAATAATCGATAATTTGGTCGATGAAGGGTGTTGGAAAGTTGTCTTTGGGATAGGCGTGATTGAGGTCACAAAAGTCCATACAGGCATGGATAGTGCCCTGTTTTTTGTTAACAAGGACAGGGTTGGAGACCCATGATGTATAGGCGATGGGGTAGATGAACCCTACAATGCGTAATTTGTCAATCTCATCTTTGATGGCTGCTGCCTTGGATGGGTGTATCGGTCGCTATTTTTGGCGGATAGGTGTGATATCAGGCTAGGTGTCTATGCGATGTTTGACAATAGAGGGATCAAGGCCAAGAATCTATGTGTATGACTAGGAAAAAATGTCTCGGTATTCCTGGAAGAGGGCTTTGTAGGCGGTGATTTCTGTAATGTCCCCCACCTCTTAGAGAGGTGATGAGGAGACCCAGTGGCCTGGGCACCCCCACTAGGTCATAGTCTCACACTGAAGGGGGGAAAGTTAAGAAGTTAAAAGTTATATTTTTAAGTTGACTTAAGAAAGGAAAAGGATAAAGGAGTAATAGATAACTCAACAGAAGAATAGAAGATTAACCCTGGGAGTTAACCTAACTCAACAAATAATTAGAGGGAAAAGTATAAGTAAGAGGCTCAGGTGCACCCATTACTCATTATGGTTTTGGATTAGCATTGGCTATTTCTCTTGAGCATTCAGTTTGGGGGTTTTGTTGTACAAACCCTTGTGAGGACCTCAGTGGTGAAATATCCACTCACCTTGTTCCACAGCTTGGTCTCAGGGATGAAAGACTCCTCCACACCATTCTAGTCTTAGCCCATCTCCATATAGAACTTCAAAAGGGGCAGGACCCTTAGTTTGAGGGATTTCCTGGAGGGTTATCATCATTCTACATTTGTCTGCAGATTGGGACGTCTTGGAGCCATAGGGGACATCCTGTGATTTAGTAAAACTCAGATCTAGGGAGATCTGCTTGATATTTGAGCCCGAAACTTCTCCCATGGGATTCTCATAGCCCTATCTATATTCTTGGAGAGTTTTCGACCATTTGGAGGCCTCCTTCATCAGGGCCGAACCTGCTAGGGTTTCATTCATCCAGTGGGGTGCACCATTCAGTGGAGATTTCAGATCTACAGCAATTGAGAGGGATCTTGGAGATTTGGGCACCTGGGTTGTTCTTACCATCACCCAATCTATATTCTTGGAGAGTTTCATATCATTTGGATACCTCCTTCATCATGTTCAAACCAGCTAGGGTTTCAGTCATCCAGTGGGGTACACCATTCAGTGGAGAATTCAGATCTACGGAGTTTGAGAGTGGATTTGGGAATTTGGACATCTGGGTTTTCCTTGCAGTTGCCTGATCTATCATTTGGCATATTTCTCAGGATGATTGGACACTTTTGGTAGCAGGGAAGAATTATTCATGGCTTCAGCATTCTAGCAGGACGTGGCACTTTCCAGCTTGGAGGTTGAGCATTAGTACAGCTCAGATCTGCTTGATTTAGTCTTCATTATATATCCAGCCTTTGGAGGCTCATTTTGTATTGTCGGGAGCATTTTGTAGCAGCTCATATCT
>JZKD02S0216991.1:66472-89700 GCA_000966675.3 Picea glauca
TGAGCATATATAGTGCGCAGCTATCTTTGAAACAAAAGACTTCCCTGGGTTGATAATTTATGTTTCACTTGGTTGTTTGAAATTAATTAAGCAATTATAGTGACCAACACTTTTCTACTTGTGTTAGGGGAGGTGGTGGCAGTACTTGATGAAGCAACGAGCGGTGATGGTGCTTGATTGAGTTGAATTAGATTGTGTAGCTCTAGTAGAGATGGGCATTTGTTGGTGGGGTGTCTATCTTTCTCGCATAATGCGCAAGGAGGTTGGACATGTGGGGGTAGGGGAGTGAAGGGATCTTTCTTTTTTCGTCTGCCCCCAATTGTAGCAGTGGTGCTAGTGAGTGAGGGTGTTGGTGGTGCAGCAGGATTAGGCACTGGAATCTGCATCGGAATTCCTTTAGTTTGAGGAGGAAAGGATGGTTGAGGGACCATGGTTGGTGGATGTAGATACAACACTGGGATCACTAGAACCATATTGGGGAGGGTAAGCATGGAGGCTACTTGGAAAGCTTGTATGCCTGGTGGGGGGTAAAAGAAGGGGATTTGAGTAAGATCTTGGGGGAGTGTCTCCCAAACTGGGATGTGGTCTTGAGGTAAGGTGGAATCAAGAATAGGTGAAGGTGGAGGGTTTTTAGGTAATTCTTGAGGAAGAAGTTCTACGACTAGTGGGACGTCAGATATAAGAGAGGCCTCAATGGGAGGGATGGTATCTCAAATTTCAATATCATTGGATGAGACAACACATACTTGATTGGAAGGATGAATGAGTGGTGGTGTGACATGGTACATCCCAAGCAAGAATGGGTCTTTGAAAATTCTGGGGCCCATCTCGATGAGTGGGTATGTATCAGGATTAGTGTGGATGAAGGGGAGGATATTATCGATGTTGGCAGAAGGGTTAGGCTCATAATGTGAAACCTGATCAATGGTAATGATCTTCCAGTTATGGGGGAACATCATGGTTCAAAATATAGAAGAAGCAACTGCCTTCATAACATACATGTAACTATGACCGAACAAGATATTATAACTTCTTCCTCACTAGTGAGGAGGATAGTGCGATCAACAGGATTGCCCGTATTGGGATATTGTCCCAACTATGGTGGCGTAGGCTACATGTCTTGTTGGGTATTTATCACCCCTTGGTGTGGAATGGGGTTTTGTAGCATGGCTGGGAGTGTTTTCTACACATATTGTTGTGGGGCCTCAGAGGCATAGGCAGTGCTGAGGGACGTGGTCCATTCATAGAGTCTTTCATCTGTTTAAAGTCAATGATTTGGGGGAAATGGTGAGTATAGTGGCAAAACTCACCGCAAAGGGCACAAGGGAAGTTTGTTCAAAGGTTGTTGTTATTTTTCCCTTCTGATTCCCTAGATTCTGGTTGCCCCCAGTCGGTTGGTTTTGTTAGGGATGGTTTCCTCCTTGCCCTGGATTATTATTATTCTGGTTTTTTCCTTTCTTTTTGGCATTATTTGGCTGATGGGTCAGGTTGCTCATATTCATTTGTTCAAAATTTTGATATTACTGAATGGGAGAGGGTTGAACAAAATTAACCCCAGTGTGTGGATGTCTTTGTGGTGGAGCCATAGGCTGTGGAGAGCCAAGAAATGGAAAGTACAGATTATGTTGTGGCAATGATCCATAAGGTACATAGGAAGGCATGGCACTTTCACTGGTGCTTAGGGTATAGGCTGAGGTAGAGGGAGTACCAGAACTTGGTTGGATAAGTGGGCATATTATGGGTGCCAGTGGGGGTCCACTTATGGTTGGAGGCATGGCAACAGGGTATGGTTGTTGATAAAGGGGAGGAGGATAATATGGGATTCCTCCATATGCCGATGGATATTGGGGTATGCCATACATGGTTGGTTGTTGAGGCTGTGAGTTGTGGTGTGTGGTGTTACCAATCAATCCGTCTGATGAGTGAGACATCCCAGGTTTGTCTTGGCCAAATGGCATGAGTCTTGGGGCATCCAGGAGTACCGTGTATAGGTATCCAAACTGGGCGTAAATGAGTTCGAACTATTGGGTCTTCCTAATGGCTTCTTCTTCGGACTGGGGGAAGGCAACGACCACATCTTTGGCAAGGAGGGAAATAAGTGATTTGAGGAACCAATAGAGACATTGTTGGGGGGTAGCATCAGCTTTGCAGAGACTACGTCGTTGACGCCACTCGTGAATGTGGTCAGCAATGTGTGTGGAGGAGGTTTGTTTGAAGTCTGAGAGTAGTTCAAGGCCATTTTCATGATGAATGGGTAGTTGAAAGAAGGTCAAAAATGCTTTGGACAAGGATTCAAAGGTCGTGTGGGACCCAGATTTTTCTTCTACATACCACTTGGTTGATGGGCTAGTGAGCGTGTGTTGAAATAACCTCAATCGGATAGAATCATCCATGATTTTGTTTGAAGAGAACCATAGGTGAAAGGTCATGATATGGTTGGTGGGATCATCTCCTGCTTTTCCTTCAAACTTGGGGATGTTTGAAGAGAGTTTGGTAGGCATTGCAGGCCATGTGGGGTTGTGCAATTTAGGATCATTGGTGAGTTTAGTTAGATTTGGTATGTTGAGGGAAGCCAAATATGGCATATGAGGTGGTGGCAGAGGATTAATATTGGCCATAGTGTGAGTCTTCTGGGTACCTGACCCTTGGAGGGGACTAGCTGGGTTTGTACTTCCCCCTTGAGAAGAAGTTGGCCCCTCGCTTATGTGTAAAGGAGAGAGAGTGGATGTTTGACCTTGGGAAGTGGACCCAAGTAAGGTGGAACCAAGCAAAGCTAATCCCAAGATAGTGGCACTCAAAGGGGTGTGAGAAGGTGGAGCCAATGAGTTGGCAAGACTAGGAAATCCCCCTAGAATAGGAGGGATATTTAACAAGCATCTGGAACGATGAGGGTTCTGTGGGTCCCCTATGATGTCTGACTATCTGAGTGGATGTGTGTGAATGGTGGTGAGAGCAATAAATAAACAAGAGCCTTTGTTGCAATTTTTTGAACCTTCACAATATATTTCCCAATCAGATGTAATCAGAAGGGAATCATACATAAATCAATTTGACAAAGAAGCATATATGTGGATAGGTGGATTTTTTCCACATGGGAGAACAAAGAAAACAAATGCTCATGTCCTAAAATACATAACATCCTTCCTCTCAACTAGCACGACCTTCCAATAACACTTGACAGTGAGGTCTAAAGCCACCGGAAGAGAAACTAGTGAAGGATGAAGCAATCAGTTATAATGAGGGGTAGAGGGAGCATATCCCGAAAGAGATGGTGATATTTACCAATAGCCACACAAAATCTGATCAAGGTGCAATTGCAACCCACAATTGCCACCTGGGTAGATGTCCTAAATTTTGGTCACTAGGTACCTCGGTCAAAGTGCGACATTTAGATTTTCGACCTCATAAATGGGTCACAGGATGGATCTTGTCCAAGAGGTGGGTGCCTCAAGGGGGGATGCATAGAACAACTAGACCTCAGCCTTCAACCCTTCATGGGTATTTCCCTGCCTTATGGTGTAGGAACACTTGACTTGGAGGATTTAAAAGTTCCCTATTTGTCAACTTCTACTGTTTTGACAATGTGGGAACCAAATAACGGGGAGTTATTTGGATGCCTATCCCTGAGATCCTACCTAGACTAAAACATTTCTTTTGGTACCTCCTGTGGAGGAAAACTTAGTGAGTTTTTAGAAATATTTTAGGTGTGGTTGTTTGAGAGATTGGGGGTGTGAACCAATCTCATTGAAATTAAGTGGGAGTGGATAGTCTTGTCAAGAAACGGGTGGGGTGTTTTGGAATCCAAAATGGAGGAAACTTACTTCAACCTCCACGATTTCTAGATAACACTATGTGAGTGATTGGTGGACTTTGTGTGTAAACAAGTGAAAGTGTGCCAATTTTTTAATAATTTAGGTGTCACCTTGTTGCATGTGGACTTTGCTTGGTCCTTACAAGTCTTGATTACCTAAGTTACTATGTGTCATTGGTATAGCCTTGCAGAATTTTAAAGTCCCTAGGAAACTAGCATGTGGACATGTGGGTCCTTACTATTCCTTTAACTCCCTATTGTGATTTATTTCTAAGAAAGCTTTGAAACTATCCTAGATTGTGCACATGTGGGCATGTACGGGCCCGTTACAAAACCTTTAAACTTCCCTAGTGATTTAATCTAAGAAAGTAAATTTCAATACTATCTTATCTTTGTAGCATGTGGGCATGTATGGACCCTTGCACTCTTAAGATGTGTTTGAAAAATAAAATAAGAGGAGTCCCAAGGGTGCTATTTTCCTCTCCTAAAGATTTTGTCTTTTTAAGGGAGATGAAATTGTCCCTCAACCTCTTTCTGATACTCAAGATTGCTTTGGAGCGTGAGAGAAGAGCATACTCAACAATTGATATCCAATTTTTGGTCCCAATGCAAGTTTTATATGTGATGTAGAATGATTCCCACTTAACCTTTAATCAAAGCAAGCCATCCATGTGGCAACATGAAAACACAAAACGGAAAAAATTATGATTTTAACCCCCTAAGTGCCTATGTTTTTACTAATCCCTTTATATGGAAAGGGAATGTAAGTGTGGTGCAGTTTACAATATGCATGGAATCAATTTTAAGAAGGCTGTGGGCCCTCCACAGATCATAAAAAGCTTACAATGTGTATTTTTCTGCACAGGTGCGCGGGTCTCAGAATAGACAGAGGTGCTTTGAGTGCCAATGCATGAACTAAAAGAGACTTATGGGTGAAGGTGCGCAAAAGGTACTGAGTGATATAGTGGTTTTGGTGCATGTGTGCACGATGCACAATTGTGGGCCGATAAACCCGCGCACACCTGTCACATGACCGTGAAGAAAATTTCAGATTAAATTCCTTCAACTCAGCTTTGAATTCGGCTTCCTGTTGGTCACATTGGGCCAATTATGGTACTTGCAGGTTAAATAAACAGAAAGAAGAGCTAAAATAACCCAAATGGGGTAGGAAATTGATACCTTTACCCAGCGGAGTCGCCAATCTGTTGTGCCTCTTTTGTCACCTAAATGAGCAAAATAGAGGTGCTTACAAGTCTAGTTGGGTTAACTAGGAAAGACAGCAATGAATGCAAAAGTTAGAAACATCAAGCATGTAATATAAACAAAATACTAAGCCAAGAACAATAACAAAAATTAAACTAGAGTGCATAAGAACATTGGAACAAGAAACAAACAAGACTCATGCCACCAATGGAAAGGATTGTATTAGTGGAAAGAAAACACCAAAAAGAAAGTGAGACTTTGGGTCCCCTCTTCCTCCAAGGGAGGGTTCTTGAACCCCCAAGATTGAGCTCTTCTTACAACTAGAAAACTTGAAAGAAATGGTGAAAGAATCCCAAGCTCATTCACTCAAGAGGTGATGTGAGTAGCTCCAATGAAATACTGCTTGTATTCTCTTGATAAGGAAAGAGGATCCTCCAAGAGAATATAGGTAGGATAACAATACAAATGAATTCCTTGAAGATGTAGTGCACCCATGGCCTCTTTTTATAGCATAACTTTGAGGTATTATTCAACCAGCTTTTAGTGTGAACAAGGGGCTATTTAGGGCACCTTTAAGTCTTTGACCAGCCACCCAGCCGGACTCAACTGAGATTTGGATATCAAATCGACTTGGAAGATGAACCAGAAGTGGGTGGGAGGCTGACCAATATCATAAATGTGTCGTTCTGAGGTGTGTGCGACATTTTGTGTCCACAGTCGTGCATCAGGCACATGTGTGATTTTCCGGCATTTTCGATTGGAGCACGTGCGCGCGCTTCCTGTATATCGTTAGCACATGCTGATTTTATGTTTTTTTGGTCATTTTTGGTCCATGGGTGAACTAATAGCTGTTTAAAGATGTTGGATTCATGTAACCATTTTCGGATGAAATTTCAGTGATAACAATAGTAAATACCATTTACCGACATTTTCCCTCGCTCGATCCAGGCTGATCTTGATCTCCAAGTTCTTCAAAAGGTCCTGTAATACAATGAGAAACAACAACGATACTTCCTACACTACCATGATTAGCTTCATAATGGATCTATGAAAGAAACACATTTATGAAACGTACACAAAATTTAAAGGAAACAGTCCAAGCATAGATTTATATTAATGAGAACAAAGTGGTGCTTACAACCATGGATGTAAGTGCAACAACTTCACCAAGATATCTTTGTCCAGACCCTTTCTCAAATAATCCACACACAGAATGTTGATGCTTCAATGATATCTCCCTCATGAGATCATAAGTTAGATACTTTACAATGTCTCCATCTATCTTCACCATGAGAAAGTCTCCTTATATAGTCTTGGAGAGGCCAAACCACTTGAGAGATATTTGGGATAAGTTGAGGATTCCTCTCCTTTAGTTGAGGATCTTCCCTAAGATCAAGCCTTGACCTCAGATTCGAGTCCAACTACATTTAGAGATTGAGGGGATTCTTCCCTGATTTGTCTCAACAAACCAAAATTTGCTCAAAAAGGGAAATGCTCCCCCAAAAGGGTGCACAGAGTGTTGCAACGCTCCCCCAAAGAGGGCTAGGGAGCGCTAGCACTCCCTGACAATATACAGGGGAGCGTTATCTTCCAAAATTGATTTTTGAGAGGGTTTCTTCATGGAAAATGCTTTGTACTCCTCATAAGATGATTTCTCCTTCTTAAACCGGTCTTTGAAGGTGTCATAAGTGTCCTTGTGATGTCGTTAGGGGAACGACATAGGAAAGATCATAGTATGATGTTTATGACATTTGTGACACTTGTGACATTGCGACATTAGTAATGACGACACTAGGCCATCATCATAATGAGTGTTTTTGATGTGTAACACTAGGCCTTATTAATGTTGACCTTTATTACATGGAAATATACTATTCTACCTATGTGAGGGGTTAGGTCGCTAACATGCCCTCCCCCATAAAAATAGCCTTGTCCTCAAGTCTTGAGATGGGGAAATTGCTACAGAATGGTAGCTAGTTTCCAAGTGGCTTCTGCTAGATTTGTATCTTTCCAATGGACTAACACTTCCTTGATGGTTCAATGATGCAGACGATGCTCAAGCTGGTCCAAAACTGCTTGTGGCTGTAGCCAAATGGAGCCTTCTTCTTCCAACTCAAGAAGGGTGGTTTGGGTTTGGAACTTAGTTCCAATCACCTTATTTAAGAAGAAAACATGAAAAATAGGATGGAGCTTAGAATGACTGGCCAAAGATAACTAATAGGAAACCTGTCTCACACGCTTGAGAACCACATAAGGACCATAAAATTTGGGCACCAGTTTCTGACAATGGTCATCCTTGAGGGAATTTTTCTTGTAAGGTTGCAGTCGAAGAAACACCTGATCCCCTTGTGCAAATTGACATTTAGAGTGACCTTGATCTGCTTGTTGCTTCATGCGATTCTGGGCCATGAAGAAATTTTCTTTGAGGGTACGGAGAATAGCCTCTCAAATTGTAAGTGTTTTGTCTACTGCCTGGACCTTCGAGACACTTGGTAAATATAAGAGAATTGAAGGTGGATTTTGTCCATATATGGCTTCAAAAGGAGTCATGCGGGTAGTTGTATGGTATGAAGTGTTGTACCACCATTGAGCTAGTGGTAACCATTGATCTCACTAATGTTTCCTTTCCAATGAAAAACACCTCAAATATGTTTCCAAACATTTGTTGACAACTTTAGTTTGACCATCAGTCTGGGGATGATAAGCGATGTTGATATGAAACTGGGTGCCTTGTATCTTGAATAGTTCTTGACAAAAATTGTTGGTGAAAGTTGGGTCGTGATCAGAAACAATAGAATGCGACATGCCATGAAGCTTGAAGACTTGATCCATGAAAATTTGAGCCACAATGGATGTTGTAAATGGGCATTGAAGAGAACAAAAATGCGCATACTTGGAAAGACGACCAATTACCACCATGATGAATGATTTATTGCCTGATTTAGGTAAGACTACAATAAAATCCATAGAGATATCCCACCAAATAGTAAGTGTTGACACTCAGAACTGAAGTGGGTTGCAGAAAATCAATCCCAAGGCAACCTCGAACCACTTTGGATTAGAAGTTGCCCTCTTCCAACCCGAGAGGGATCTCTCGAAAAATGTCACAAAATAAATTGAAGTAAACGTGAAAAAGATGGGCAGATTTGTGGGTAAATGATGGTCTTGGATTATTGGAGTTTGGGGGTTAAACCAGGGTAATGGTCCATTGGGCATGGAGTCACATGAAAACCGATAAAAAGAGACAATAGTAGAGATTAAATAACTTGCGGAAAGTGAGGCAAAGTAAGTCTATCTTTCAGCGTTTTGATAAATCAGGATGCGATAGCGGAAAGAAAAAAGGAAAGGCCGATGTAGCAAAGGATACATGCAGAACTCTGAAAATGCAGATTGGTCTTACACCACTGATAGCTAGTGCAAAGGAAAGATAATAAACAATTACAGAAAACCCAAATCCTTTCGTTATAGTACTGGTCATACTAAAGTATAACGAAGCACATCGGTTAGAAGAAAACAAAATGTAATGCAGTCGTGATGGATTAAGGAAGACATAAAGAAATGGTAACACATCAACTGTGAGTAAGGAGCATATCAAATAAATTCCAAACAGATTTAACACAGCTGAAGGAGAAGAAAACATGCTGAAAGAAATCGACCGTGATGAATCTCACAGTCGCAAGTAAAAAATCTTCTTTATTACTCCATTAATGGCTTACAAAAAACTCAGTCATTACAACGAAACCCTCTTGGCAGAGGTTTTCCCCATTGCTGTGCTCATGTGCCCCCCCTTCTCTTTTACCTCTATCAGTCTTTTAAAAAGAAAAATAAAACTCTTTGTGTTCCGGGAATCTAAAGCGTTTCCTCTTCATGGCATGTGTGAATGCCATGTGTGTTCTCCGTTACAAACATTGGTGTGTGCTGGAAAAAACTCATTGATTGAAATGTACTACGCTGTCCACCAACTGCTCCGGTAATCAACGGGACAGTTTGCAATGCGAGTCCATGAATGAGCAAAGTCCACAACCGCGTGGGCGTTGATTTATCGATTGAACATGGAGCAGTGACTGTTTCTTTTTGCATAGATTGCGACAGGCCCAGATTGTTGTTACAACGTTTTACCAAGAATTATGGCAACCTCCTTGGATGCGATAGGCCCAGAATGAAGGAATATGGTTTCCTTTTTCAAATACCTTATTTCATATGATTTTGTGTCTGGTTAAAGGCCCATTCATTGGCTATCCACAGGATATACGCCACTTCTCCTCGCATTCGTATGATGTCCAAAGCTTCTTTGTACTTCCATAAATTATGGGTGTCTCTTGTTCTTGATATGTCCAATCCAGACAACAAAGCAATCTTTTCGGGGTTCATTATGAAAGGCCTGATCATTCTTAGTACAAACTCAGAGAGTGACCAACAAGATTTGCTGAGGTAGACGATGAGTTTCTGCAGCCAAATCCGGATGGGTAGTAACAAGGAATGTAGCCCAATTGTTGCGACTATAGTGACCAGAACGTTTTCTAGCAACATTCTTCCACAATTTCTTTTATTTATATATAATTGGCTTTTGGATTGTGTATCGATATCGTCCTTCATTTCAGCAATACTCCTTGTCCAAAAATCCTCCATGTAAAACAAGACCTGCACATTTTTTGGAAAATACCAAACTAATGTTAACCATCTGAATAAGACTACCATCCACCCTGCTAGCGCGAAGGAAAAGTTAACAACAACAGTGGTTTTACGAAAGACATTGTGATAATCAAGTTCAATGCATTTCCATTTAATGACTAAGACCACTAGGCCTGCCAATGCACTGAAAACTGATCTGGCCATAATATAGTTAGGTTGGGAGGCATGAGTCACAATCCAACATTTGAAGATGTGATCCTCAATACTCCCATACTTTGGTTGTGCAGGGCCACAACAGTAGAGTGCTGAAGGAACCTTTTGAGAGATGACCTTACAGATGCTTTTACCAGCAAAGACAGCGCAGGTCAAGAGCAGAAGCGACAATGTACTATCCATGAATAGGGTAGTGGAGGACACAAAGAACCATATTGATTGGGAATCATCATGTGCCTCCTTTGCTTTCCATGCTTTCCAAACAAAGTAAAGCTCAGCGCCCATATGGAACATTACAGCCAATACCAATGCTCCAGTATCGCTCCACACACTTCTCCAGCGAGAATGGACCAGTTGGGGAACCAAATAGCTAAGGAAGACGCACATCATAAGCCTTGTAGAATCAATTACCAATTGATCTGCTTCCAGCAAAATCTCTACTTGTTGTCTAGTTTCAGGTTTTTTACCCATATAACTTATGTAGGAATAATCAACCAAACCGAGAATCTGGATAGTAAGGGTGCTCAGAACGAGATCTTCTGTAGGTATCCACAGTGCCTTCTGTAGGTATCCACAGTGCCTTCCTCTTAAACACCTTAATCACATCCAGTAAAAGCAATATTATAAATACAACTGTGCAGTCGCATGATGAAAACATATTTCAGAGAACTGTGGTGAGGCGGTTTATCGCTTTGACTTTGGATAAACTGGTTATGAAGGTATCGAACAGCTAAAAAGATGAGAATACCCAAACTGAAATTATCTACCTCCTGTTGCCATTGATAGCTCCAAGAGATCGTGGTTCAAATCCTTGAGGTCATAGCCCGCGGAATAAGGAAATCCTGAGCAGGTCGATTAAAAACGGGCGCTGTTTTCACGGAGATATCGCCACTGTTTCTGACCCGTTGTGTCGCTCGATCCTTGCTAGGAACTCCTTTGTGCCTCAGACTATAGCCAACAGTCACACTGTCGTTTTTTATTTTCACAGATATTATTAATGTCGATGCCTCCAGGAGGAATCTTTGGCGCTGCCAAACGACAGATCCTGCAGGATTTATCCTATGCAAGAACCTTCTGGATACCCTACTGTTACTCAATCGGCGTGGATAGAACCTACGTTTTCAACGGTAGGTTATAGTTCTTCCATTCATTGTCCTGAAACGCGATGGCCTCCCGCCTCGTAACCTCTTTTTTGAACCAATTTTCATAAGCGCGGAATCTGTTGCCTTGACTCAAGATAGTAGGGTTTTGTACTTTCACCGATGCAATCGTTACCTTCATGATCATGTCGTCAGCGTAGGTGTTGTTATCGTTTGTCCCATAATTGTCTCTCCAGGCTCTGATCCAAATGTCTTGGGCGTCTCACCATGGACGCAACAGAGTATCCAAGTAACAACATGCAAGCCAAAATACAAATGTGACTACTTATTTTAGCAGTTATTACTAATTTGGTATTCATGCGTCTGTAATAACAACAAACGTGAGCTGCCTTCGCACACATAACCGAAGGATTATGTATATGCTTCATCATTCTCTGTTGTTCCTACCAGCTGGGGCATTGAAAAGTGTATTGGGCGATGAGATACAATGGTGATGTTATTCCGAGGGTTGTCCATCATGCCTTTTCCCACACCGTTTTTAAATTGCACAGGAAAACATATAACATGTACTCCACCAATCCTTGCTCTCGATATGGCTCCTTCCAACCAATTCAATGATCTCAGATACTCCCATGTACCTCAGCGCTTTCTGATGGTATTCAAGGTGCCACAATGAGGGTTAATAAAGCAAATGAACTCTTGCTTTGCAATTTAAATTTATCTCACAATATGGCTCTCTGTAGTTGATACATTAGTGATTGGTAGCAATGATGCACCTCGGTGCAAATGTGGTGCTCCTTCGAACTAACTCTCCCTTTTTAGTGGCTAAGTCTCAAGTTATAAACCTGCAACAATTGCTCTCCTATTCGGGCTATCTTCTTCTCTAAAGATCAAGTTGCTCTAATACCCAAATGATGCATATTGAAGGGAGGCAAGACTGAACTTGAAATGGAGACATAGCATTACTAGAGAATGATCCAAATTACAATAGACCTACAGGCCAATGTCCCCATTTCCCTCTTTTCTAAATAAGTCTTATGCATGTGTTATTGTTACAACACTTATAACAATGCTCATATGGGGCAGATTCAAGCCAAAATACACAACTTCAATTAATGGCATGCAGGTCACTTGAATGGACGTCTAGTAGACTCAACACACCTTCTGGCATTCAATGGGATAATTTTAGTCATAATATGGCTCCTTCGAATATTCTTGCTTGGTCCCTAGGACATGACTTAATGTGTAACCATTGTAGGGAAGCAAAAACCTTCATGATGACCGCTTGCCATTCTTTCGCCAAAACCTTCTTAATTGATCAGCTCCCAATGCACTGATGACATTCCCAAATGCCAGCAGCCCCTTGTTAACGTGAATAAATGAGAACCGATTTGTACTTTGGCCAGCATAGTCAATTTTGATATCTGTTACAACATCGGCTCCAACTAGGGATGGCACTTTCTCGTAAAGTGCCAAGAACAGTAGACCAGGTGCCTCCATCCATTGGGTGACCTAGCGTGAAAGCTGCAATTTTGAGTTCTCCTATCAGTGAAATCAGCATCAGAAACTTTTAATGGAGTCGCCAGAGCATGTGCAACCAATATTTTCATATGACCGGCTGCTCAACCAGACCATAGGACTGTAACAATGTCGTTCTCCCAGGGATAGATATCAACTTCGAAAATCCCCGGCAACGGCGCCAAAAATGTTGACACTCAGAACTGAAATGGGTTGCAGCAAATCAATCCCGAGGCAACCTCAAACCACTTTGGATTAGAAGCTGCCCTCTTCCAACCCGAGAGGGATCTCTCGAAAAATGTCACAAAATAAATTGAAGTAAACGTGAAAAAGATGGGCAGATTTATGGGTAAATGGTGGTCTTGGATTTTTGGAGTTTGGGGGTTAAACCAGGGAAATGGTCCATTGGGCATGGAGTCACATCAAAACCGAGAAAAAGAGACAATAGCAGAGATTAAATAACTTGTGGAAAGTGAGGCAAAGTAAGTCTATCTTTCACCATTTTGATAAATCAGGATGCGATAGCAGAAAGAAAAAAGGAAAGGCCGACATAGCAAAGGATACATGCAGAACTCTGAAAATGTAGATTGGTCTTACACCGTTGATAGCTGGTGCAGAGGAAAGATAATAAACAATTACAGAAAACCCAAATCCTTTCGTTATAGTAGTGGTCGTACTAAAGTATAACAAAGCACATCGGTTAGAAGAAAACAAAATGTAATGCAGTCGTGATGGATTCAGGAAGACATAAAGAAATGGTAACACATCAACTGTGAGTAAGGAGCATATCAAATAAATTCCAAACAGATTTAACACAGCTGAAGGAGAAGAAAACATGCTGAAATAAATCGACCGTGATGAATCTCACAGTCTCAAGTAAAAAATCTTCTTTATTACTCCATTAATGGCTTACAAAAAACTCAGTCATTACAATGAAACCCTCTTGGCAGAGGTTTTCCCCAGTGCTGCGCTCATGCACCCCCCCTTCTCTTTTACCTCTATCAGTCTTTTAAAAATAAAAATAAAACTCTTTGTGTTCCGGGAATCTGAAGCGTTTCCTCTTGATGGCATGTGTGAATTCCACGTGTGTTCGTCGTTACAAACATTGGTGTGTGCTGGCAAAAACTCGTTGATTGAAATGTACTACGCTGTCCACCAAATGCTCCGGTAATCAATGGGACAAATTGCAATGTGATTCCATGAATGAGCAAAGTCCACAACTGCGTGGGCGTTGATTTATCGATTGAACATGGAGCAGCGACTGTTTCTTTTTGCATAGATTGCGATAGGACCAGATTGCTTTTACAACATTTTTCCAAGAATTATGGCAACCTCCTTGGATGTGACAGGCCCAGAATGAAGGAATATGGTTTCCTTTTTCAAATGCCTTCTTTCATATGATTCTGTGTCTGGTTAAAGGCCCATCCATTAGCTATCCACAGGCTGTACGCCACTTCTCCTCGCATTCGTATGATGTCCAAAGCTTCTTTGTACTTCCAGAAATTATGGGTGTCTCTTGTTCCTGATATGTTCAATCCAGACAAAAAAGCAATCTTTTCGGGGTTCATTATGAAAGGCCTGATCATTCTCAGTACAAAATTAGAGAGTGACCAACAAGCTTTGCTGAGGTAGACGATGAGTTTCTGCAGCCAAATCCACATGGGTAGTAACAACGAATGTAGCCCAATTGTTGCGACTAAAGTGACCAGAAAGTTTTCTAGCAACGTTCTTCCACGATTTCTTTTCTTTATATACAATTGGCTTTTGGATTGTGTATCGATATCGTCCTTCATTTTAGCAATACTCCTTGTCCAAAAATCCTCCATGTAAAACAAGACCTGCACATTTTTTGGAAAATACCAAACTGATGTTAACCATCTGAATAAGACTACCATCCACCCTACTAGCGCGAAGGAAAAGTTAACAATAACAGTGGTTTTCCGAAAGACATTGTGATAATCAAGTTCAATGAATTTCCATTTAATGACTAAGACCACAATAGGAACTGAGACCACTAGGCCTGCCAATGCATTGAAAACTGATCTGGCCATAATATAGTCAGGTTGGGAGACACAAGTCACAATCCAACATTTGAAGATGTGATCCTCAATACTCCCATACTTTGGCTGTGCAGGGCCACAACAGTAGAGTGCTGAAGGAACCTTTTGAGAGATGACCTTACGGATGCTTTTATCAGCATAGACAGCGCAGATCAAGAGAAGAAGCGACAATGTACTATCTATGAATAGGGTAGTGGAGGACACAAAGAACCATATTGATTGGGAATCATCATGTGCCTCCTTTGCTTTCCATGCTTTCCAAACAGAGTAAATCTCAGCACCCATATGGAACATTACAACCAATACCAATGCTCTAGTATCACTCCACACACTTCTCCAGTGAGAACAGACCATTTGGGGAACCAAATAGCTAAGGAAGACGCACATCATAAGCCTTGCGGAATCAATTACCAACTGATCTGCTTCCAGCAAAATCTCTACTTGCTATCTAGTTTTGGATTTCTTACCCATATAACTTATGTAGGAATAATCAACCAAACCGAGAATCTGGATAATAAGGGCGCTCAGAATGAGAGATTCTGTAGGTATCCACAATGCCTTCCTCTTGAATTCCTTAATCACATCCAGCAAAAGAAATATTATAAATACAACTACGCAAGCGCACGATGACAACAGATTTCAGAGAACTGTGGTGAGGCGGTTTATCGCTTTGACTTTCGATAAACTAGTTATGAAGGTATCGAACAGCTACAAAGATGAGAATACCCAAACTGAAATTATCTGCTTCCTGTCACCATTGATATCTCCGAGAGAGCATGGTTCAAATCCTTGAGGTCATAGCCCACGGAATAAGGAAATCCTAAGCAGGTCGATTAAAAACGGGCGTTGTTTTCACAGAGATATCGCCACTGTTTCTGACCCATTCTGTCACTCAAGCCTCGTCGGGAACTCCATCACGCCTTAGACTATAGCCAACGGTCACACTGACGTTTTTTATTTTCACGGATATTATTAATGTCGATGCCTCCAGGAGGAATCTTTGGCGCTGCCAAATGGCGGATCCTGTGGGATTTTTCCTATGCAAGAACCTTCTGGATACCCTACTGTTACTCAACCGGCGCGGATAGACCCTACGTTTTCAACGGTAGTTTATAGTTCTTCCATTCATTGTCCTGAACCGCAATGGCCTCTCACCTCGTAACCTCTTTTTCGAACCGATTTGCATAAGCGCGGAATCTGTTGCCTTGACTCAATATGGTAGGGTTTGTACTTTCACCGATGCAACCGTTACCTTCATGATCACGTCGTCAGCGTAGGTGTCATTATCGTTTGTCCCATAATTGTCTCTCCGGTCTCTGATCCAAATGGCTTGGGCGTCTCACCATGGACGCAACAGAGTATCCAAGTAACAACATGCAAGCCAAAATTCAAATGTGACTGCTTATTTTAGCAGTTATTACTGACTTGCTATTCATGCGTCTGTGATAACAACAAACGTGAGCTTCCTTCGCACACATAATCGAAGGATTCTGTACATGCTTCGTCATTCTCTGTTGTTCCTACCAGCTGGGGCATTGAAAAGTGTATTGGGCGACGAGATACAATGGTGATGTTATTCCGAGGGTTGTCCATCATGCCTTTTCCCACACCATTTTTAAATTGCACAGGAAAACATATAACATGTACTCCACCAATCCTTGCTCTCGATATGGATGCTTCTAGCCAATTCAATGATGGTATTCAAGGTGCCACGACGAGGGTTAATAAAGCGACGAGGGTTAATAATGCAAATGAACTCTTTCTTTGCAATTTAAATTTATCTCACAATATGGCTCTCTGTAGCTGATACATTAGTGACTAGTAACAATGATGCACTTCAGTGAAAATGTGGTGCTCCTTCGAACTAACTCTCCCTTTTTAGTGGCTAAGTCTCAAGTTATAAACCTGCAACAATTGCTCTCCTATTCGGGCTATCTTCTTCTCTAAAGATAAAGTTGTTCTAATACCCAAATGATGCATATTGAAGGGAGGCAAGCCTGAACTTGAAATGGAGACATAACATTACTAGAGAATGATCCAAATTACAATAGACCTACAGGCCGATGTCCCCATTTCCCTCTTTTATAAATAAGTCTTACACATGTGTTATTGTTACAACACTTATAACAATGCTCATATGGGGCAGATTCAAGCCCAAATACACAACTTCAATTAATGGCACGCAGGTCACTTGAATGGACGTCTAGTAGACTCAACACACCTTCTGGCATTCAATGGGATAATTTTAGTCATAATATGGCTCCTTCGAGTATTCTTGCTTGGCCCCTGGGACATGACTTAATGTGTAACCATTGTAGGGAAGCAAAACCCTTCATGATGGCCGCTTGCCATTCTTTCGCCAAAACCTTCTTAATTGATCAGCTCTCAATGCATTGATGACATTCCCAAATGCCAGCAGCCCCTTGTTAATATGAATAAATGAGAACCGATTTGTACTTTGGGTAGCATAGTCGATTTTGATATCTGTTACAACAACAGGTGGAATCAGAAGTGGTTGTAGTGTGCCCAAAGATTTGACTGTTTTTCCCTTGTTGTGTTGACACACATCACAGTCAACCACAAAATTATGAATTTCCTGTTTCATACCATCCCCAAAAAAGGAACGTTTGACGTGGTCATAGGTTTTGGTAAACCTAGAGTTCCCAGCTGTGGGTGTAGCATGAATCTAAGAAAGTACCGTGGATTTAAGTTTTGACTGTTTACTTAAATACAAACGGCCTTTGTATCAAAGATCCTCATTGAGCCAAGAGTACCCTAGGGAAAGTGAAGAATTGGACTGCAATTTTTGTATCAGATGTGAACTTTTGGGACCATGTAGCCATTCTTGGCGAATATCTTAAAGCCAATCTGGTACAATGAAGGAGAGAGAAAAAAGGGAGCCTTCATCTTCATATTTTTGGGAAAGTGCATCAACAACCACATTGTCTTTTCCTTTGTTGTAAATGATCTCATAATCATATCCAAAGAGCTTGGTCACCCATTTTTTTTGCCTGTGGGAGGAAAGGTGTTGTTCCATAAAATACGTAAGGCTTTGATGAATTGTCTTAATTTGGAAGCTTTTCCCCAATAGATAAGGGCGCCAAAGATCCACGACATGAAAAATAGACAAAATTTCCTTTTCATAGATTGATTTTCCCAAATTTCTCTTGGACAATTGTTTGTTGGTAAAGGCCAAAGGCCAACCCTCTTTCATAAGTACAACGGCAATTCCTTTCCTGGAAGCATCACATTCCAGGACAAAGGTCTTTATGAAATCAGGAATGGCCATATTCAATGTTTGAAAAGCCTGAGCAGCTGCTAGAGTCCAAATGAAAGAATTATTTTTAAGGAGTGCAGTGAGAGGTGCCACAATATTTCCATAATTCTTAACAAACTTGCGATAATAACCTTTTAAACCTAGAAATCCCCACAAGCTTTTGAGAGTCTTTGGGTGAGGCCAATCTTGCATAGCTTCAATATTTTTAGGATCCACCCTAACGTCGACCTTTCCCACAAGATGACCCAAGTACTCGAATTCTGAGGCACCAAAAGCACATTCAAATTGTTTGAGGAAAAGTTGGTGCTGAGAGAGTAGATGTAGAATGCAATCCACATGAGCAAGATGGTTTGTCTAGGTTTTTCTATAGATGAGGATATCATCAAAGAAAACTAACACAAAATGATGGAGAAAAGGACGGAAGACATGATTCATGAGGCTTTGGAAAGTAGAGGGAGCATTACACAAGCCAAAGGGCATGACCACAAACTCATAGTGGCCCTCATGAGTTCTAAAGGCAGTCGTAGGAATGTCTACCTCTTTCATACAGATCTAGTGGTAGCCCGAATGAAGATCAAGTTTAGTAGAGAACTGGGTGCCACTCAATTCATCCAAGAGGTCATCAATGACAGGAATGGGAAATTTGTCTTTAATGGTGAGTTTGTTGAGGGTGCGGAAGTTAGTACACATGTGCCATGAACCTTCTTTATTAAGGACCATGACCATAGGAGAAGAGTAGGGGCTCGTACTAGGGTGGATAACACCTGCGTTGAGAAGCTCTTGAACCATTTTCTCAATTTCATTTTTTTGGGAAAAGGGGTGACGATAGGGATGGATATTGGGAGGAAGGATTCCTGAGACAAGGGGAATGGAATGATCATGAACACCATGGGAATGAGGGAGTCCCTGGGGAGTGGAAAAAACCACTTTATGTTTAGAGAGGATGCATTGGAGGTCCTGGGGCACAGAGGGTGTCTCAGTGGCTTGTATGGCATGGAGTTGGGAAATAATTCCAAAATGACCTTTTTTGAGAAGATTTTCCATGCGATGGGAAATAATGATCTCTGGGGAACCGGTGGTGATGCCTTGGAACTTATATTGTTGGCCCTCCTGGTCGAATTGCATGGTTAATTTCTTAAAATCCATGAGAATGGGACCCAAAGTCCTTATCCACTCTGCACCCAACACAATGTCACAACCTCCCATGTCAATAGCAAACATATGAGATTTCAAATGGTATTCACGAATTTGGAGACACGCATTTTCACAATGCCCTCCACATTTCATGGACGACCATTGGCAATCATGATTTGGAAATTATTGACTGCACAGATATAGCAATTAGTTTCTTGGGCAATGCGACAATGAATAAAATTATGGGTGATTCCACTATCAACAAGAATGATGACCTTCCTATGCTTGATGTAATTAATTATCTTGAGGGTTTGGGAAGCAGAGAAGCCAATGAGAGAATTTATGGAAATGACCAGTTCTACTTTGGGAGGGTCTGAGGGAGGGGTTATGTCAATGGGTTCAGGTGACACAGACACAAGGGAAGCCTCAACATCCTCTTTTGAAACATCCTCCAAGATGGCCATAAAAAGATTTTTTTCCTTACACTTGTGTCCCAGAAAATATTTTTCATCACAATTATAACAAAGGACTTTGAGTTGGCATTCATCCATTTCAGCCCTGGTCAATTTCTGGATCTTTAGTGGAGTAGAAGGAGGAGTGGGAGTTACTGGTTTAGTGCGAGGAATAAAGGAGGGTTTGCGGTTTTGAGAAGAGACAACCTGTTGTGCTTCCTTAGCTCTTTTAGTAGTATCCACCCAAATCTGAGGCCGAGCCATTAGGACATGAGAATGAATCTCATCCTTGAGGCCACTGATAAAAAATTCTTGGAAAAAAGCATCAGACATGCCCTCTGTACGAAAAGCTAGTTGCTCAAAAGAAGCTATAAAGTCTTCCACTATGCCAAATTGTTTCAACTTTGTCAAACAACCTAAATGGTTGGTTTCAGTGTCAAAGCGTTCATAAATCTCTTCCACAAAGTGTGTCCAAGCCACATACCCTTGGCAGGCAATTTTCCTCCATTGCCACCATTGCCAATGTTCTTGATCTAAATGGAGAACACCATACAAGAGCCAACATTCTTGATCTAGATGGAGAACACCATACATGAGTTTTTCCAACTCATTTGTAATTCCATGCAAAGAGAAATAATGTTCCATTTGAGTTACCTAGCCAGTGGGATCTGATCCATCAAATTTGGTCACATCCACAAGCGAAAGGCGTAGTTCACCTTGAAAGTGATGGGGCTGAAAATTCTGGGAATTAGAGGAAGTTTCACCTTCAATATGCAAAGGTGGGTCACATAAGGGAAGATCTGCAAGGATATGTAGCTTGGTGCAGATCATCGTAGCGACAGATTCAAGCTGAGTAGTAATGTCTTGTTTGAGCTCTTGTTGGAGTTCCACGATTGAGGTAGTGAATGAAGAAACAATGGAGAAATGCATTTTTTGATTGATGGAGACAATATTGGCACTAAGTTGTCGCACTTCTTGTTGGGTTTCCGTGAAATTAGAGTGCAAGGTATTGAAGCTAGCTTCCAAGTCTTGGCTACGGGTATGGACCATGATGATGATGGAACATGAAAAGGGGTGGGTGGGACCACACATAAAATGGGTTATGGGTGAAGTGTATCACAACGATCAGGACGATGAGTTTAATCCAATGGGGTAAAGTCCAAATAAGGGTGTTGCAAGGGGGTTGTCCACACAAAAAAAAATTGCTGAAAAATGATAGGTATGACTACAATAAGGGCGAAGAGAGAAATTCAACGGAATAGGTATCAAATAATGGTGCCAACATGATCCAAAAAAAAAAATTATACTTCTGTGGAGTTATACTCCGATCTGAAGAATAATACAATAATGAAATGTCCAAATGCTTATCAGGAAGAAATGTGTAGTAATTTTGCAACTCGAATGCAGGAGACACACTTGCAGCACAATAGATCTTATCTATTTTGTTTTTGTTTCTGTCCCAAGGGTTAGGTATTCAAGGGTTCTACAGATAAGGGTTTGCCATGTGCTATAACTCTCTGATATACGTGTGGGGTCCAACAGTAGTACTCGACCCAATATCTTAGGGCACCAACTAAGGAGGCTAGACCGTTCCATTAGCTATACTACCCGACTACCCAGGTACTAGAGAGTATCTTCCCAAGTGTTGTTCTCAGTGGCACTATATAAGTAAGTCGTCCAATTGGTTTATCTACGGAGGGCTTCAAGAGATCTAGTTTGATCTGTATACAGCTGTTGTCTGATGTGTTACCACTCGAAGGGGTACCAACATGAGTTACAAGGGTGGCCAATAGATGTGCACTTAAGAACCACTTGTATTTCCTGAATGTATGAATCCCCAACCACGGGTTTATCCGCATAATGGAAGATCTCTATAGCTTAAAGATGCTAGAATATGTCTCTACCCTGAAAAAAATGTAAACCACAATTTTTTGTCAAGGAAGGGGCTCTAATACCACTTGTAATTAATATTCCAGATATAAAAAGTATGCAGAACATAAATAAATAGCTAGAAATGGCAGATGAACAGCAATATAACTAGAATAACACCACAATAATATCATAATGATGCCAGAATAATACCAGAAAGAACACTTTGATTACTGAGAGCAATGCTTACTTGCCTCTTCGAGGGGGAAACCTCTAGTTGAGAAGATATTTGTTACAATAATATCCAAGACAAGCATTTGCATACCCTCGACTCCTATTTATACTAAATATGTCTATCAAAAGAACCATCTAGAGGAAGATCCTTCTAGAAGCGGAAGCTTCTATTAGGTCTTCTTACATTAGACTTATTCTTCCTTATTGCTAGGCCTTATTAATGTTGACCTTTATTACATGGAAATATATTATTCTACCAACGTGAGGGGTTAGGTCCCTAACAGAAAACCAATGAATTTCTCTGACATTTTATACCATTTGAAGGTCATCTTTTTGCAACGCATTTTTGAGGCCCTAAAAAACGTTTTTAGCTACTCAAAAACCATGAGAATAGAATATACAAAGGTACACCATGTATCTATAGCTCAAATAAAAGATCATGGAGAGAGCTTTCTCATGGTGTAAACCATTCGTCAAATGGAGCTTTTATGAGGAAGTTACAGAACAAACAGTGGAGGGTAAATTTTAAGACCCAACTAACTTCGAAGGGCCATAACTTTCTTCTCTGGAATCAGATTGAGGCACAGGAGCAGTATATGGAAATATATTGAACCATAGAAAATATTCCTAGATCTAATTACAATTCTTGCATGTTAAAAATGTTTAATATGGAAAAGAAAGTACCTGTAGCATTCCAGACCAAAAACATTATTGGCCTAGAACTTCAGTAGGATGTAACTAGCATCCCAGAACCCAGAAAGAGGTGAAACTTGGATAGACTATCTAAAATATGTATATTAAGAAACCCAATTGAGATCCTACTAAAACTCCAATGGAGTAGGTGCAAAAATGCATAATTACAACCCAAAATTGCACCAAGTTGAAGAGTGAATAGAAAAATTAATGGACAATTTTCAAATAATCATAATTTTCTGCTCAAGACTTAGAATTGAGCATGGAAGTAGGTATTGGAATGGTCTTGGATAGTAGAATATAATTATTCACCCAGAAAATTGATCTAGGCAATCAATTTTTTAGTAAATTAGAAGGAAAAATTATGATATATTATTGAACCAAAATGGTTCATATATTTTCATGAAATTGATGAGTCAGTTAACCTGAAAAAAAACCTATTGGATGCACATTTTGCAGAGTTAACAACAAATAGATCAAATCAGGATCAACACAGAGTGTAGAGGAATGGAAGATGTACAGGGGGCTTACATCCACGAAGATGAGATCAGAGGGATGGATGTCCATATGGGCATTGAAGGAACAAACTCCAATGGACATGGAGAAGGAAGGGATGAAAACATGAATATGGTAGAGACCATTAAAAATTTACAAAAGGATTTCCAAAGACATAAAGGGGATAATGAAAGGATTATGAGAGCCAAGGAGAAGTAGGAGAAATTCAACATGAAGTTAATGCAAATCTTGAGCCGAATAGAAAAGAAATTGGATAAGGAGAGTGGTTCAAGCAAATCAAGAAGTCACATGTCTCCTGATGAGAAAAGAAGAACCATAAGTGTTAGCATACATCACCATCACTCCCTGAGGCATTCCAATAAGAGAGCACACAACAGCTCAATTCCATCCCCTGTCAGTAGGCATAAGAGTTCTAGGGTGGATGAGCTACGAGGAGAAATGAACAAAATCAAACCTCCTACATTTGATGGTGAGCACAAGAAGGATGAAGATGCAGAGACATGGTTGTTGGGCATG
>JZKD02S0216991.1:99489-109639 GCA_000966675.3 Picea glauca
CCTCAAACAGGCCTAGTTTATATAGATCTGAAGTTGGTTATCCATCCCCAACTTCCTCCCAAAATTTGGGCTCCAAAAATGCCCAATATCCCCCAAAAATGGATAAAATCCTCCATTAACAAGCATAAAATCAAATAAAAATTAGAACTATAGCATAAAAAACACTTTTTGTATAATAATAGGGAATAAGCTCCTTATTCTGTGCGTGCGCCCCCTTGGCAAGGTCACATGGGGCCATGTGGCCGAGCACTAGCCCCTCGGGCTATGCGCTGGCCCTTCCCATGCGCGCTAGCTCCTGGTCTTCGGCGTGTTCTATGGAACCACGGGCTAATTTCCATAACCCCCGTGCCCTGTTCAGTTTAGGTCTGGTTCATGTGTGACCACCCAAGAACCATGGGTTGGTCCCTATCTGCCAAGTGCCAGGTCATATGGGAGTCGACACATCCGCGGTTGAAACCATGGACTGGGGCTAAGCCCCAGCCCTTTCCGCCTTCAATTGATCTATGAATTCAATTCAAATAAAATAATTGTCATATCATTAATAAGAAACACCCGTGGGGTGGGCGGTTAGCCCAGTCCTTCTAGTCCACAGCCTGGAGAAGAGGTCGGGGGTTCAACCCAGGTGGAGGCCATATAATTTTACATAACCCGAGAGCCAACCATGGCACCTCAACAACCAATCAAAAACTACCACCTGTCGATTGCTGATTCATCCATGTGCCTGCCACGTACTCTGCCAACTGTCACCGTACCTTCCCAATCAGCCTGCTGACGTCATCCATGCCCCGGCAGCCTGTGCCATGTGTCACCCTTATAGTGGTGACACGTGTCACCCTCTGACTGGTCCAAATGTACCTGTCGTACTCCCTGTCACCTGCCACGTGTCGTCTCTAGGAGCTACCACATCATCTGTATGGCCATACGGCCTGTACAGTCAGCCTGCCACGTGGGACTGTACGGACTGTACAGTCACCCATTTTTTTGCCTGTTTGGGTTTTCAGACAGAATGCGATATCTTTCGCATACGAAGCCCGTTTGATGAAGTAAATATATCACCAGAATCAGGAAGACGAGACGGACATAATGGCGTTGGTTTCGTCATATTCTGAGCACTTTCATTTTTGAGCCTTTTTTAGCCCTGTCAGGCTTCTGGATCCGTTTCTGGATCAACAGGTTACTTGGGAAGACATGCATCGTGTGAAAGTAATCAAGTGTTCGAAAATATGTATGCTTAAAGTAAAGCAATACAAAGAAAATGTAAGGAATTTTAACTCATTATTTCCATTCAATCAATAAAAAAAATATAAAGAAACACTGAGAACCTACTTTTCAATACAATAGTATAAAGAAAGATAGAGAAACTACTTTTTCGTAAGATAAAAGGATTGAAATATTATGCGTGATAAGTGATTGATAATGATGGATGGTGGAAAAAGATAGATATGGAATGCACTTGACGGTGAGTATGAAGAAAATGCAAGGAATTTTAATTTAATTAATTATTAAATACGAAGAAAATGTAAAGAATTTTAAGTTAATAAATTATTAAATATGAGTATGTAGAAATTGAAATGCAAGTTGGAAGAGGTGAGATGGTGGGTGAGAGGTGACGATATATATATTGGACATACAACTCACCATATTGACCATACAACTCACGTAAAGTAAATGACAATATATTTGACCATACAACTAACGGAAAGCGAGTTCAGGTCCACTTCTTTTGTTGAAATATTTTGCAGTGATTAGGGACTGATAATGACGGAGGGTGAAATGCATTAGGCGGTGATGATGAACATTCAATGAATATGTATTTAAAGTTGATTATTCCAAAAATATGAAATAGGGAAGAGTCACCCAGAACCTTCAAGGAAGTTACTCGGCGGTGTTCACGAACCTTCAGAGAACCCGTATTTGACCATACAACTCAGGTAAAGTGACTGTACAACTCACGTAAAAGAATTTCACGTCATGATGAAACGGGTAGTTTGCAACGTGGTATTTACGTATATATTTAATGAAACGGATTACATGGAGAGTGAGAAGTCCTGACGAACCTTAAAGGAATTTAGTCATGAATTTACTTACATTATGTCCAATGCTACATCATAAAATGATTAGCATAAAATGATGGTAAGCATAATCACCATCATTTTATTATGTAGTAAATATCTTGGTTTATTTTCAATTGGGTTTAGTTTGGATGGTTGTGACGAATGATTGTTATCCTTCCCATCCAGGTTTAATCCCCATAATGATATGTTAATCTCATAATGAGTATGTTGTAATGGCTTAGAGCCGATATGTATTGGAAAGTTTTCTTTGATTCAATTAAATAGCAAAACAACTACATCTCATAACATAACACAATTAATTTTGTCTTAGATTTAAACAAGAGTAGATCATTTTCTTAACAAAAGCTTTAATAATTTAGTACTTACAAATTTGGCTTTCATTTTAATATATCTTTTAGAGAGAAGTTTGTGTTATCCAACTCTTTCTAATCTAGTCTTGATGGCCTTTGATGTTTCTTTAAACCTATCAAAATTTTCAAGAACATGTTAATAAGAAACTTTGTTGGTTAGGTCAAATGCAAGATTTATATGAAACTCCAAAAATAATGATTTATTCAGTTAATATTATATTATTACTTTTCTATCTCTAACTTTCAATTTCTTTCCTGTTGGAATAATGTCGAAATTAGTAGAATTTGTTATAGGTTGTTGTGTGCTTGGTTGTGTTTGAAGAATGAGTGGTTTCAAATCCACATTTGTATGGATTTGTTCAAAGATTGTTTTGTATCTCTGCTACTATATATGTATGTGATTCTTGGTAAACAATAATCAAGTGTGGTGAGTAGTTTTGGCTCACGGTTTCTGTGGTGTTAATTTCTATTTGTTAATATTTATTTCATTTTTCAAATTCTTCTCCTTAGTGTCTTCTGTTAGTGTAACTCTTTATTACAGTGTAATCATTTAAATCCTTGATTACAACTTGGTGAGGTAAAAACTCTACAGTTTTACCTTCACCTGGATGAGTAATATAATACATTGAGAGAAGGTTGCAAGAAATATTTGGAACACATAATACATTATTGAAATGACCATTATCTACCTAAATTGTTCTAGACCCTACCACACCAAGAGATCTATCATCACCAAGAAATATTTCTTTGGTGTTGCATTCATTAAGAGTGGAAAAAATGGCTTTATCCATAGTCATATGATAAGATGATCCAGAATAAATAAGCCACTCATAAGAAGAAGAAGTAGTTGTTGCATTGAAGGAGAAACCAGAAGCATAAAGTGTGTGTCCATGAGAAGAAGAGTTAGAAGAAAAATAATCAAGATTGATGTTGTGCTTCTTCATTGTTGATTCTAAGGCTTCCATCTTTTTTAAACATTTGGACTCCAAATGACCATCTCGCCCACAAAAGTTGCAATGCCTGTCAGTCTTTGTTGGCCCTTGGTTATGGAAGAAAGCGAAGATTACGGGAGAAAAGACGAAGTGCGAACTGCGTGGAAGACACACTGACTGAGCTCATGGCAAAGTGGTCAAAGAAGCAGAAAAGATGGAGCGAAGTATGAGAGAGTGAGTCGTTGGATGAGAGGATAAAGGAGAACAAATCAATAAGGAAGATGGATCGTGGACAACTCAACAAGCAGAAAAAGTCACCAGTAAATACTTGGAGCACTTCACGGGAAGGAAGGAAAGACAGGCTGGCGAAGCCCGGAAAACACAGGTCAAGTTGTCCTAGGGTTTTAGACACCTAGGGTTTTGGTATCTAAGGCTTTTACACCTAGGTTTCGGCCTAAGGTTGTCGGTGAACGATTATAATGTATAAATAAGAACCTAGAGGAGAGAAGAGGGGTTAGCTATTGTAAGAAGAAAGGACATTGGTCATTATCATTGCTATCTGGAGAGAGAGAGAGAGAAGTGTTGTGGGTGAGAGCACTTGGGTATTGTAAGATATTCAGCTTAAATCGATGATATATTTATACTCCATTTACATTGAGGTAAATGAATGTTAGGCTTGAGTTTAATATTAATTTACAACATTAAATGTTTATGATTATCCCATGTTTATCATATACTCTTTATAGACATTTATTGATATTCAATCTCATTCTTTAGCATGAAAGGATTCTCGTGTCATGTAGTTCTTTGGACATTTATTAAAGCTCATCATTTAGAGTGGTGGTGGCTTCACTAGTTGTTATTGTTACTTTATGACAAGTGTGCTTCTCCCATGTGCTTCTCTAGCATCATCCTCAAAGAACTCTAACTCTATCTTCACAATCTCGTTTCTACCTTCACAGTTTGTGTAGCGTGGGTAGAAGAAGAAGTTGTGCCCTTGAGAGAAAGAAAAGACATTGTTTTGCAAGTTCCAATATTGGAGAGAGCAATTTTGGAAATTTAAGTTTAAGGTTTTGGTAGTATCTAGCTATTGCAAATTTCCAAGTTCCAAGCAGAGTATTAAAGGCAAATTTGTCCAACGAATAGACTTTGTCAAACTTTGTCGAACTGACTATGGTTATAATAAAACATCAATTTATAAACGTTTTAAATAAATTTTTATTTTAAAATACGGTATAAATTAGTTTTAAAATTATAAATATAATGATATATAAATTATAATATTTAATATTGTAATGATATTTAAATATATTTAAATTATTTTTTAATATTATAAATATTTTAATAATTTAATAGTTGATTGATAACGTGTGAATATACTTATTCGTTTAAACTTTGAATTTGTTGGCGACGGAAGTCACTCCTGGATTGCTAGCAGGAGCAGAGCCCGACGCCCATCAATTTTATGTCACAGTGGTTTTTATGGGTGATCAAATGGACAGAGACTCGGGGGGTGTCACTCTAACTCAGAGACTGGGTCTGGTACGTAAGGAACAAAGGAGGTCTGGAATCCTAACTTCAACCAATGGGTTGATTAAAGGGTGAACAGGTGGAAGACTTGATAAGAAGAGTGAACAAACTACTTCGGGTAACAAACTTTCGGCAATTTGTAGAAGAAAAACCCTGAACGCGAGATCCTCGGGTTCAGGGCTTCGAGATACTGATAAAGGGACTTCACTGAATTCTCCAATTCCAAGTCGTTCAGTGTTAAGAAAATCACAAAGACTGATTAGAGACAATGCAACGGTCACAATGATCAAATCCTACACCATCCTATGACAGTTACAACTAGACTGGATTCTCCAATTCCGAGCTGCTCCAACACAGTTTAAACAAAGATATGAAAGAAACTAGCATCCATAAGGAAAGTAGTCTCAAGAGTTCATACATAACCAAAGATCACAATGGTTCATTAAAACTTCACAACCGGGAGCTCTGCTCAACCATCGATAGATACAAAAATGGCGAAAACGTCTTCATATACTCAAAACAACAACAACAACAAAATTGAGATGTTGCATTAAAAGCTTTGCATATGCATGGCTTCTGACAATCTTCACCTGCAATCTTTGACTAATCATGCACCTACGGCAGACGCAATCTAACTTCTGGCAGCTCCGTGGGCGAATCGACGTGCCTTTAATTCGTCGTCGGACTTTCCCATTATGGCGGAGGTGATATCTAACCACCACCAACTGCTTCAATAACTGCTTTATTGGGATTGAGGAAAGCCCGGCCAACTCGGCACCTTTATGACGTGGAAGGCCTCTTGAGCTACCACCTAAATTAACTGAATGACCCGATGAATGGTTGCGGCAGCCAGAGCGGAGGATGGGGCGCACAGCAGGAGTGGAGACGCCGAGACCACGAGGGCGTGATAGGGGCTACAGGGAAAGACACATGGCGGGAGGCAACAAGTGGTGGGAGCAAGGGATGAGACATAACGAGCGCGCCTTGATGGGAGGCTGTCATGGCAAGGAGTGAGACATATGGCAGGCGGTGAGTGAACGATGAGATGGGAAATGGACCACACAGACCGAGAAGGGGAGATGGACAGGTGACAAATGGAAATAGGGGAGAAGCGGCTCAGGAGGATGACATAACGGGGGAAGGGCCCATGCTGGTTAAGCATAGAGCAGCTGAGAAGGATGGGATCGCGTGAGCGCCATTGATTCGGGCACTTAGATCTCGACCGTTGGGAAGCTGTGTGCCTGATTCTGGACCCCCCCCTCTGCTTAAAGGTAGAAAGGTAGGGGGGGTCCGGAATTTCCTTAATCGTTGTTGATCCGGGCACTCCGATCAGGACCGTTGAAGATATGCGCCCCCGATTCCGGACCCCCCCCCTTCCACTTAAAGGTAGAAAGGCGGGGGGGGTCCAGAATCCTATATCCACCGTTGATCTGGGCGCACAAATCTCTACCGCCCAGACTTGCTTGTCGCTTACCACGGGCGCATTAGCATTCAAAACTTAGGACAAGTGGGTTTTTTAACCCATTCTTTTGCATTCTAACCCCTTTACAAGAAATATCGCTAACATTTGGCTCCATGGGGGATAGAGTCGTCCATGTGATGCTCTAAGAACTCTTTTGCAGATTCAGTGCCTTGTTGTTGGGTTATGGAGTCACTTATTAGGCCGAAAACATACAAAAAGAAACTAAACAAAGAACTAAAAGACAATATTTACAAACAGAGGAGCCGTCTAAGGCTCAAATAAAACATTTTTTCAGAAAATGCCCATTCACTGGGCTGTTGAAAACCTCTTCACCCTCCATATCCTGCAACCCGTATGTGTTGTTGGAGAAAATATTAGAGACTTTGAAGGGGCCGATCCAGAGGGTGTCGAACTTGCTATGCTTGCCTTTATCCTGTCTGGGTGCGTCCCACTTAAATACCAAGTCCTCGACCTCGAACTCCTTTTTCCTGACCTTTCTGTCAAAAGCCTGTTTGATTTTCTGCTGATGACTGTAAGCTGCGTCTCTCACTTGTTCTTGGATCTGCTGCACTTCCACTATCTGATGAATTCTTCTGATCATATGATCTGGTTCTCCCTCGTAGTCTTGAAATAACTTTGCCATAGGTAAGGCGAGCTGAGTAGGGAAAACCGCCTCTATCCCATAAACAAGTTGGAAAGGTGAAATGCCCAGGGATTTCTTGGTTGTTACCTGATCAACCCACAGAGCAAATTTGAGCTTTGAATCCCAGGCCCTTTTGTTATCTTCCAGCAACTTCTTAATGAGATTGATTAGACTTTTATTGGAAGATTCTGCCAGTCCATTGCCTTGAGGGTAATAGGGAGTAGAGTGAATCAGTGAAATCCCATACTGTTCACAGAACTTGACCAGAGGCTCATACCTGAAGGGGGAGGCATTATCAGTGACAATTATGTTAGGAAAGCCAAATCTGGAAATGATATCCTCTAGGAAGCTAATAATTACTTTGTGGGAAGTGCTCCTGGTGGGGACAACTTCTATCCATTTGGTGAAATAGTCTGTCGCGGTGAGGATCCACCGGTGCTGGCCACTTGAGGGAGGATGAATTTCTCCAATGAAGTCCAATCCCCACTGCTGAAAGGGTGCTGAAACCACCACAGGCTTTAATGGCAGGGATTTGAGCTGTTACTTTCCTGAGAACTTCTGGCATTTGATGCAAGCTCTGATTTCTCTGCAGACATCAGGGAACAAGGTGGGCTAGTAATATCCTGCTCGAAGTATCTTGTGGGCTGTGGTCTTCCAGAAATGATGACCTCCGCAAAGGCCGCTATGAAAATCAAATGTAACCTTCTAGGCCTCCTGCGGGTCCAGGCATCTCAGAAATACCCCTAGAGGGTCTTTCCAGTACAAGGTTTGGTCAATGAGGCAGTACCTGACCGCCTTGAGCTTAAGAGCCCTCGCTTTACCTTTTCCCATTCCATCGGGGGGCTTCAACTATTGTAGGAAGTACAAGATATCCTTGTACCAGGGGCATGCTGTTAGTGATAAGGCACCCTGAGAATTCTTATTGGATGACTCAGTTTGTTGTATCTTTGAGCAGGTGTTGATGTGGTTGATTCCCGGGGCTTTGCAGTTGGACTCAGCTAGTAACTTGGCTAAACCCTGTCCTTTTATCAACTTGGTGGGCTTAATCTCCAGATCAAATTCTAGGATCTTGGAAATTCACTTCCCTCTTTTCCCATCCATGTTAGGCTGTATAAGGATATCTTTCACAGAAGCTGAAGGGACATATACTATCACCTTTGAGTGCAGGACATAGATCCTGAAGGCTTGGAGGGCCTTCACTAAGGCATAAGCCTATTTTTCCATGAGTTCATACCTGGTTTCTCCATCTCTTAACCCCTTTCTGAAAAAGGCAATGGGCTCCTCACGCCCTTCCTCATTTTTCTGCAATAAGACCGCCGCTACTGTATCAAAAGAAGCAAAGGAGAAAATTAGGAATTCTTTGGAATAGTCAGGACTGATAAGCACCGGTGCCTCAGTCAATGCCTTCTTTATTTGGTAAAAAGAGGCCCTAGGCTCAACGGTCCATTTCACTTCGTTCCCCTTCCTGAGCATGGTCGTGATATGTTTCACTAGCTCGACAAAATTTGAGACAAACCTCCTTAGAAAAATAATTTTCCCCAAAAAGGCCTGAACCTCCTTTTTAGACCTGGGAATTGACAAAGATTGAATTGCCTCCACCCTACTGGGATCAATTCTCACTCCCTCTATCGATACTATATGCCCCAATAACTTCCCTTCCTTCATAGCAAACAAAGATTTTCTGGGATTCAAGGATAGGCCAAACCTCCGACATTTCATAAAAACTTTCCTCAGATGACTGCAATGTTCTCTGTCAGACTAGAGAAAACCGTTATATCATCCAGGTAGATTACCACAAACTTATCTTTCTCCCCGATAAAGGCTATGTCCATGGCTCGCTGAAATGTTGCCCCTACATTCATCAATCCGAAAGGCATTTTGGCATACATGAATGTGCCCCAAGGAGTGGTGAAAGTCATTTTTTCCCTGTCCTCTGGTATGACTGATATTTGATTATAGCCAGAGAAACCATCGATCATGGATATCCTGGCCGTGCCAGTTACCCTCTGTAGTATGTGTTCCATATTGGGAAGGGGGTAATTGTCCTTCCTTGAGCTCCTGTTCAAGTTCCTAAAATCGACACAGAGTCTGATTTCTCCACTTTTCTTTCTTACTGGGACCAAATTGGCCACCCAATCAGAATATATCAAAGGGAAGATAATTTGGGCATCTAGCAACTTCTTTACTTCTTTCTCCATGGTAGGTAGTAGCAAGGGATTTATCTGTCTCAGCTTCTGCCTGAATGGCTTAGCCTCTACTTTCAGTGGAATCTTGTGTTCAATGACAGACGTGTCATAAGTCTTGAGGTGTTCGTAGGTCCATGCAAACACATCAGTGAATTCTTTTAATAACCCAACATATTCCGCCCTCTATTCATTGTTCAAGCTGCTTGATAATTTGACAAACTTAGGCTCCTCCTATGTGCCGATGTTGCATTCGGCTATGTCAGCATCTTTACTTGAAACACTACCCTTTACTGCCACATCATTCTTGTCAAATAACCTTTCTAAAGGGACTAGTCCCCTTGGAATGTGATTGCTAGGCAGCTGAATAATCTGGTGATTGGCAATTTTATTTGCAAACACTTCAGGGTGAAGTTCACCCTCCGGGTCGGGATCTTGATCAATGTGCAATGCCGAAAACTCATCGATGGTCTCAAGAAAATTTCTGATTTCAATGTCGTTCTCAAATACCTCCCAGTGTTTTACATTGTCTGGGATGGATGGTATGTATCTCATTTCGACCTCAGCATGGATCTTTGGTGGTAGAGAGGTCTTGAACATACTAGCCGAAATGGCTAAGGAATCGACCAAGGTATTTTCTTCCCTTGGGACAAAAGTAATGTTGAAAGCTGAGAAAAAATTATCAATCAGGTCCCATACCTCATTCTTGTAACTCCTGAGTCGAGGATGCTTAGCCTGATAGACATTCCTGACCTGTTGGATTATCACTTCTGCATCTCCGAACACGGACAACTCTTCAATTCCTAATTCCTTTGCAGCCCTCATACCCAAAACAAGAGCTTCGTATTCCGCCACATTGTTGGTAGTTTCAAATTCCAACTTGTATGACAGAGACATGACTTCTTGACAAGGTGATATGAAAAGCACTCCAGCACCAGCGCCTTCACTAGAAGAAGCTCCGTCAAAAAACATCTT
>JZKD02S0216991.1:120069-165482 GCA_000966675.3 Picea glauca
TTTCTATCATTTGTAGTTGATAAAGGCTTTATGGGCAATTTGGACAGGCTGGACTTTCGCAATGTCAAGTAATGTTAAAAGTAGACCATTTCACTGGAGGAATTCGCTCTGGCAGCAACCGCTGATATGGATGGACAATGCACTTGTTTGACACCACAAAGTATGTATGCACCATATTTCCAAACCACTTCACCTTCAATATAGAAGAACGTTTTTATGGTAGATCGTTGAGTTGAATTGCAAAATAGTTGGATGAATCTCTAGATCGCTAAGTTGAATTTTTTTATCGCTAAGAATGGATCGTTGAGAGTTGAAATGGGATCAACCGGTCCGCTCATCTCTACAATGACGCATTCAAATGCTGGGCATAATCACTAGTGGGTTTGTGTCATCCCTTCTTCCTTGAAAGTTGCCAACATTGATGTGATTCACAATACCACTAACGCAGAAGTATGGGTCGTAACTCTGTGTGTGATCTTACATAAGTTGTGCAAATATGGGAGAAGATGCAGATATTCAGAATTCCAAATCAAGTAGGACAGTGATAATCATGGCCTTGAATGGGGCATGGGTAGAGCCAAACACCATGATCGATCTCTTTCTATAGAGTTTCTGTGTGAGTGAAGGAACATATAGGGTATCATCATATTCACTGTGTTGAAAGCCAACTTTATGAAGGTAATCATCCATTTTTTCATACCAATCTCTTGGAGTTTGTTTCAATCCATATAACATCTTCATTAACTTACAAAATTTTTGGTCATGTCCTTCAAGCTCAAATCAGGAGGTTGATTCATATATACTTCTTTCTGCAAATCTCCATTGAGGAAGGTGCTTTTGACATTCATTTGATGGAATTTCCATCCTTTTTGAGATGATAATGCAAGTACCATTTGAATTGTGTTCCACTTTGTTGTTGGTGAAAAAGTTTCTTCATAATCAATTCCTTCATGTTGTGCAAAACACTTGGCTACAAGTATTTACTTATACTTTTCAATTGTTCTGTATAGATTATATTTGATTATGTAAACCCACTTTCATATGATGGGTTTAACATCTATAGGACAATCAACAAGTGTCTAAGTCCCATTTTCTATCACTGCTTTATACACATCAAGCATTGCTGGTTGCCATTCTGTATGTTTTACTGTCTCTTTGAAAGTTGAGGGCTTCGTAAAATCATTTGATATTAAGGAAAATTTTCCTTCTTCCATGTTTGAAATTCTTCTAAGTGTTTTATTTCATTCATCAGGTCTCACAGCTTTCAAAAGTTGAATATCCAACTTAGGGAGTTGGTGTTGACTCATTTGGGAATATGGATTTTCACCATTATTAAATATAGAATGAATAAGGACAAAAAATCATCTTTCCCTTGAAGTATTAGAAGGTGGAGTGTCATCATCTGATGAACTACTAGATGAAGATTCAGATGAAATTTATGATGAAGAAGAAGATAAAATTGATGAAGAATTGTCATGTTCTGAAGAAGTCAAATCAATTTCAAAAACAACGTTCTTGACTTGGTTGATTGTGCATCCTGATTTTCTCTTTATCAACTTGTTTGTCCAATATTTTGAGAAGGATTTCTATTTTTGTAGCACTCTTTCTTTTTGTTTCATCAAATGTAACATCTCGACTGATGGTGAATTTATTGTCAGATAAAAGACGATATCTCTTCTTCTCATCAAAATATCCAAGCAAGGTACATTTCTCACTTCTTGAATCTAACTTAGTTGGATTTTATTTAGGAGCTAATGCATAACATACTGAAAAAAAAAATCGAAGATGTTTGATTCAAGACTTGAATCCATACTATTCTTCATATGGTGTGATCCCATCCAAAGAATCAGTTTGAGATTGGTTCCTCAACTAAATAACAGTATGAACTGCTTAAGCCTAGTATGAGAGAATTAATTTTTTTAAGGTTAACATGGATCATGTCATTCCTAACAAAGTGAGATTCATCCTTTATGTTACTTCATTATACTGATGAGTATATGCATTTGTCAATTTTCTTCTGATTCCCTTTTTACTGCAGAAATTTTGGAATTCATTGGAATTGAATTCCCCTCCATTATCAGTATGTAATGTGTCATTTTTTTCCTTAGCTTCATTTTCAACCAGACATCGAAAAACCTTGAACCTTTCAAAGTTCTTTTAATTTGTCCTTAAAAAATAAACCCAATTCATTCTACTATAATAATTAATGAAGAGTAGAAAATATTTACAGCCACCTAGAGAAGTTTCTAGGGGTCCACAAAGATCACTATGAACAGGTTGTAAACATCTATTTGCACACCATGAACATGTTGGAAATGTCTCTCTATTATGTTTCTCGTAAATGCAAGCTTCATGTCTTGCATTTTCCTTCTTAAAAGTAGGAATTCCTCATAAAATTACTTGTTTTTGAAGTTGCGAGAGACTTTAAAAATTCAAATGTCTGTATTAGGCATGCCAAAACCTTATTGGTGAAGTCATTGAATCCAAAACTCCTACAAAATCTTGCTTCCAAAGAATGACTTTTCCTTTCATCCCAATAAGCTTTCCATATTCATATCTCCTCATTATTGTCTTCAAATTCTGTTTCATCGAGTTGATTGTCACCCACTCGTCTTACATGATGACTTCATTCCCTTCTTGTTGAATATTCACCAAGGATAACAAATTCTTCTTGAATTTTGGTACCTATCAAACATTCGAGATCATTTTCTTTCCAATTCCAAGAAGAGAAACTTTCACTGAACCTTTTCCATCAGGTGTGTGTGTCATATCATCAACCAAAAATATCTAATTTAGTTGACATTCTTGAAATTTTCAAAAGAAGTCACGTCGAAAAGTCATATGTTGAGTAGCTCCAATATCTAAGATCCAAGCTTCTTCATAGTCACATTTAAGAGAATAATGAGAAACTTCTAATGTTGTTGATTCAAAATTTTGAAGCATAGTAAATACATATTCTGAAGCATCATCCTCTTGATCATTAGCATATTGTGCTAAAGTGGATTGTTGCTTATACTTTGGTATTTTCTCGATTGGAGTGCGACAATCTTCTGCATATTGACCAATTTTGTTGCATTGTTTGCATACAACCTGACTGAAATATATGCCTCTTCCATACTGATTATTACGATTTTGAGGTCTTTCTTATTGACTTCTGCTAAATTTGTTTGATCCTCATTGAAAACTTGTGTTTTCTCTTCCTTGACTGCTTCCTCTTCCTTGATTCTTGCTTCTTCCTTTATCATTAACTTTTCATCTTCCTTGAATTTTTCCTCGACCTTGTTCTTTACAAGTTGATTGATCTTGATTACCACATCCTCTGTTACTAAATTGAGCTCCTCTTCCTCTTGAAATTTGAGTTGAAGACTTACTAGTACTGGATTCTGTAAGAAAGACATATTCACCGACTTATTTCTTCTTCCCAAATGTTTTATCATGTTGAGCTAACAATTCACTCAACTAATCAAACGTGATCTTTTCTAACTTTCTCATCAACTGCAAATTTTCTAAGAAATGTTTATAAGAATATGGAAATCTTGCAATCAAGATCGTTGTCATCAAACTGTCATCTACAACAATAAATCCTACCTTAGAAATATCTTGTTTGATGTTCTTAAGTCTAGAAATGTACTCCATTAAATCTCCACCTTCTATCAGTTTTTGTTGAAGCAGTTTCAATTGAAGGTCAACCCTTTTTGTGTCGGGTTGAGTATCAAAGAGATATTTAAATGTTTTCCATGCAAACCATGCATCGGAGGAATTTTTAATGTGAACATACATTTCTTCATTTACAGATGACTTAATTAATGTTAATGCTTTTTCATCTTTTAGCTCCCATTTAGCTAGTTGTGATGCGTCTGTGGGTTTAGCTAGTTTTACATCACCATTACATATGTCTTTCTTGTTCATTACAAATCAAAGTACTTTCCACATGTCATTTCCATGCTTTGTAGTTTTTGGATCTCTTGAGTTTATGAGACTTGGTAAACAAATTTATCAATTTGGACATTATGAATACTTGCTGGAAAAAAAAAAATATGTTCCAAAGAAGATTGTGCACCACACGAAAAAGATCTAAACACACTACACAATGCACCACAAAAATAAGGTGAACTATCAAGGCCAAGTATGGTAGCTTGAAAAAGAGTGATTGAGCTTTGTACTTGGTTCTAATTGATTCTTAAAAATCGGTTACAATTTCGGTTTAAAATTTTGAAAATTTTGATCTTGAGCTTGTTTGTTTCTTGGTTAATTTCGAAGAAAATAAAAAATACATAATTTCCCCCCTTGAAGTAAACTAATTAAACTGCATACATGTAAACTGCATACAAAGGAGTGAGAGCTGGAGGAACATGCGTTGAAGTTGGTCAAAAAATCTACAATCAACGGAATGGATGGCTGGAATTGATCGCTTCAATGGATCGCTTCAACGTGGAATGGATTGCTTCAACGGATTGGATTATATTGTCGAGATCGATGGTAGAAGATCGAGATTATTGTAGGAGATCATTGAAAACAAGATACAGCGATAATGTCCTCCTTCATAATCAGATTATTTCTATCATTTGTAATTGATAAAGGCTTTATGGGCAATTTGGACACGTTGGACTTTAGCAATGTCAACAGTAATGTTAAAAGTAGAACATTTCACTGGAGGAATTCGCTCTGGCACCAGCCACGAATATTGATGGACAATGCACTCGTTTGACGCCACAAAGTATGTATGCACCATATTTCTGAACCACTTCACCTTCAAGATAGAAGAACGTTGTTATAGTAGATCGTTGAGTTGAATTGCTAAATTGTTGGATGAATCTCTGGATCGCTAAGTCGAATTTTTGATCGCTGAGTTGAATGTGTAGATCGTTAAGAATGGATGGCTAAGAGTTGAAATGGGATCAACTGGCGCACTCATCTCTGCAATGACGTATTCAAATGCTGGGCAGAATCACTAGTGGGTTTGTGTCATCCCTTCTTCCTTGAAAGCTGCCAACATTGATTCTATTCCTAATGTCACTAACGCAGAGGGATGGGTTGTAACTTTGTGTGCGATCTTACGTAAGTTGCAAATATGGGCGTAGATGAAGATATTCAGAATGCCAAATCAAGCAGGACAGTGATAATCATGGCCTTCAAAGACAATAAAGAGAGCTATTTGAAATCATGATCAACGTAACAACAAAACATCATCTATATCACAGAAACTGAGCAGGAAGGATGTCGAGGACAACTGATACAGGATCTAGCTAAATGTGGCTATTTGTTTTTCATAGATTTTGTGGTCTTCAAGGGTAGAGTTGGAATGATTCGTCACAGAATTACAGGGATGAGTTTAATTCAAAGCTCCTTCATGGAAGGAATATAAATCATGGGTAAATCTTAATTTAATAAACAAATGTAACCATGAAATATTTAAAGATTTGTCTTCCTTTTTGGCAAATCTGTCAATGTGTTGATCTAAGATATTAACAATACAGTAGATTGAAAAAAAAAATTGTAATTCTTTTCCTTAATGAAAGATAACATACCAATCAATCGATGATCGATGCGACGACGGAGTTTTCCAACGTCTTCTTCGCTTGGAATCTCCCCTCTTCGCCAAACGTGCATCACCAAGCTATACCGATTGAAGAGAGAAGAAGTGTCCTACACACAAATTTTATTAAAAAAAATTACATAATAATAATAATAATCTATTTTTAAGGTCACGGCCAAGCCAGCACACCAAATTGGTGTATGAGACCCTCTTGTTTGTGGGACAAGGGACCCCCCTCCGCCCAGCGATTTGACTGGTAAAGTCTGTGAAGGTATACATACCCTACCCCCCTTTGGATTTGAACCTGTAACCTCTTAAGAGGAAACACATGTTCTTAACCATTAGGCCCACTCAGACTGTATCCAACATTATTCTTGCATAAGAAAATAAGAGCCTTAATAAACACATAATACTAATTCTAAGCTATTTTTTGGTGTGGAAAACTTATCACATAATCATGTGAGTATGAAAAGTGAATCATGTGAGTATGAAAAGTGTTCATGTACATTAAATAAAGATTATAACCATTTTTTTTTATGTTGTTTCTAAGAACCCACTCTTTTTTAGACTCATTGTTGGCACAGGGGCAGATCGAGGGTTCAATGCTACAACAATGCACCAACAAAACCTTAACTACCGACTCTTTCGGCAACATCTGCGAAGCATATGAAGTCTCACCTGAGGTAGAGGCAGGGGTGGCTGCAGGACAACCTTAGCTAGGACACAAATCTATGATTACAACACCTTAACATAGAACTTAGGAGTTATAGATCATTAGTATTCAGCGTTAGTTTACATCACAGATAAACCCTAATAGTAGAGCATCGTAGTATTCACACATCTCATATATTCAAGCACTAAGCATATCAATATAGATCAAACCTAGCATCTTATTCACGTTTTTAGGCACTAAGATATCATATTCATCTAAGCATACATAATTACATTAAGCATAAATCATATAAACACTAAAACAACCATAACGCACAAAGCAACCATAACACAGGATATATGTGGTTCACCCCAGCCTGGGGCTATGTCCACCAACTTTTCTTCTCTTTATTATCTTCTGTCAAGTTTCTTACATGCAGAAAGCATCAAAACCCTACTCCGCATAGGACAAAAGATCTGCGCACACTTTGTCAGATCCTCCTTCCCCAAGTTACAGTACAAGATCTCCTCACACAGTCTGTGCACAAAGCACTACAGATGACCATACACTGAGCACAAAGCCTCTTACAATTAGTTGCACTTAGCACAATACTTAGCACATAGCATCAAACATCGGCCCCTTCTTACATCACCTATCTTTCTATTTATACATTACAAAAATGGCCTAAATATGGGTAAACCCCTGGGCCGACATCCCCATACCTGTTACATAAGTCCAAAACCCAAAAATCCCTAAACAAGGGGCCGAGATCCCATGATCTCCGCTTCATCTTGCGCTCCACCTTTGACAGCCTGTCGAAGCCCCAAAAATAGATCAAACTTGACCAAGGTGTTACACATGATTTTGGTCACTCTAGGGATGTCTCTACAGTGATTGTGTTCAGGCTCTCATGAAGACTTTTTCTTGAGAAAAGTGACTATTGTCTTCCTTTACAAAGCACATTTTTAGAGTGAGTTCGCAGGATGCATATGGTGTAGCATGCGAACACTCTAATTCTCATAGGTTGCTATATACTTGGCCTGCGAGGAGTTCACAGTTTTCTCTATAGACAGGGTGCGAACCTATTTTAAAGATAAAATGGAGGAAGAGGTTACGAAGGTTCTAGAAAGGGATCTTCTAGAAAATGAGTTGGCATTCGCATGGTTGGCATCCTATTGACTTCTCAGATTTAGTGGGATCATCCTCATCATTTTAACCATCTCTCATTTTCCTATATATTGAAAGGTTTCTCATGGAAGAGGTGAAGCAAGATTGAATAAAGAATTGATGAGATAATAGGTTCAGAATTGTGTGAGAAGCCCTATTTAAATTGATGCTTGAGGCCTCCATTTGTCCATCAAGCCATAGTGGATCTTCTTCATACAAGTTCGGAGAAAAAGTGTGTGTTGGAGCAAGGGACTACTGAAAGGAAGCTTGCAACATCAAGGTGATCTGGTTGTATCTTCTACTTTCATTTAATATGATACAGTGACATGTCCTTTTCCCATAAAATCACTCTTATTTTATTACATGATTCCTTGATCACATGTTTAGGTATTCATTGAATGTATTTTTGTCGCTTTCACCTTGGTCGATGTGTGTTGTTGCAGATCCGATATTACAAGGCCGCCGAGGCGAAGCAGGGACAACAAAGACATAAGGAAGCTATATCTTAAGGCATGACATTTATTCCTTTCTTAGTGGAAAATTCAATGATTGTAACTTAGGGAAAGCATCACGTTCTGTCCTGTTTTGTTCTAGATCTAGGTGGATCTAGGGATATCAGTTAGTGTCTGCACATACTGATTTGTCCTATAAAAAAATTGGCGACCATACTGGGGACATCCCATTTTGTGGTTTTTTGTTGGCCATTTGCTTTTAGCCTATCTTTTTCAATTCCAACTAGTCTCTGAGTCTATGGGAGATCCACATAGACCCTCTGGACCTAGAAGTTCACTTAGATTGTTGTCCCTTTTTTCCAAATTTCTTTGATTACAAATAGGTTCACACTGTACTTGCCTGGGGCCTGCAAAAACCCTTGATTTTCGCACCCCACTGTTCAAACTAGTGCAACATGTTCGCACCCTACCTGTGTCCAGCCTGCGAACTCCATTGATTTTTGCACTGAACCCTATAGCTAGCCTGCAAACCCATTTGAAATTTTTGTTTGGAGTTAGGTTTTCCTGTCTTGTTGATGGCCAACTTTGTTTGATCATCTGAGAAGAACTTCTTGTGCCATTATTCGACTGTTTGCTGATTTCAAATCTTGCCATTGATTGGTTTTTAGAGATCGGAAACTATTCTAAATCATTTTTTCCAACTCCTACTTATTGACATTTTATCAACGAGGGTATAATCTCTGATTCTGAGATCTGAGTGCTTGTCTGATTGAAAGTCTTTTAAGTTCTGGATTGATTGTGTTTCTTAGATTGTTCACTGACTAGAAAGTCCTTTGTTTATTTGCATTTGATGAACTACTTTCTTGTCATTTTTATTTTTATCTACGTTGAAAGCTTGATTTGGGTGCATGTTGAGTGTATTAATCTTCATTGATTACTTGTGCTTTCTTCTTTACATCCCTGTTTTGGTTTGCGAAAGAAAAATTAAAGCCATTGATTATTGATGAGTAATCATTCATAAGAAGATTTTGCATTCAAAGAATTTTATTTTTTAGAGAAAATCGAAAAGTTTCATTTTCATGGTTGTTTGCAATTTTGTTCAAGATGAGAAATACATTTCATAGCTTCTACTATTCCAGAAAAAACTCCTTCTCCCTACTATAGATAGAGTTCATTGAACGAAAATTTGCATCATTCATCTCTATTTGCATCCTTTTGGGTCAAGGTCTCAACAACATTGGTTTCATTTCCATCCTCCTCTCACGTAAACAACAACCCGTAAAAAACACCGTGTAATCATAAAATTTACTTAGTAACTTTTATTTTCCACGATCTTTCACACCAACATTAGCTAGGCTGGCACTTTAAAATAGGCTGTGAGACACACTCTCCAAAGCACAAAACACACAATAGTATCTTGTGATAGGGAGTGTTGAAATCCATTTGCGACATTTTGTCCTGGGAAGCCCTTCTCACACAAGGGTCAAACCTGAGGTCACATCGAGATTGGAAGAGTTACTCACCTTGCTTTGTTGGTCTCAGTGTAGAGATTGCACGTATTACGGGGGTCGCTTGAAGGTATACCCACAATGATGAGTGGAAGCCTTTCAAGTTGATTTCGGGCTTGATACTCTACCCTT
The DNA here is from genome assembly GCA_000966675.3 of Picea glauca. NCBI lineage: Eukaryota > Viridiplantae > Streptophyta > Pinopsida > Pinales > Pinaceae > Picea > Picea glauca. Next base: position 129,517 of record JZKD02S0216991.1, read on the forward strand.
GCGTGTGGATCAGACTGTCGATTGTCTCCCCAGGCATCATTTTTATTGGTGGTAAATTTAGTGGCCTATCTTCTTAGGGTCTTACACAAGGTGACTATGGAGGGGCAAGTCTTCATGGTACCTAGAATCGACGTTGTCCAAACTCACTCGGGCTCCTTGGAGGGTAAATCCACAATTACTGCGTGGAATCTTGCACCAAGGCATCAGTCCATTAAGCAGGTCATCAATGTAACTTTTCCACCCTAGCCCAACCCCTTCTTATCTTGATTTCGCGATGTTGGATTTCATCACCAACTAGTGTCCTCGAAATAATAAGGTTTCATTTGCTTGGTTTGATTCCTAGATTATTTTAGCGCATGTTGTTCGTTTCCATAGTTGGCCATAGAGTTTCTTTTGTTAGATTTTTAGCTCAACCAACATCGACCCTCCACGTCACTCATGTAGAATGCAAGAACTACCCCCAGAAGATCTGGAAGGTTCTCAACCCTTGCCTACCAACCCACTAGAGGGATCTCCTCAACAGAGTGAAGTGCAAGATATCGCCACTCCACGAGTGGAAAGAACTAACTCCTTAGATCGATTCCGAATTACAAATTCTCTAGAATCTCTGTGACTTCCTTCCAATTCTACGAGACGTATTCTTCGGCTAAATTCATCCGGAGATCTCGTTGTTCAAATTATGGAATAACGACTGGACCTTTCATAGGCCCTAAAGGCCAAGATCCTTTTTGGGGTACTAACATCTTTCAAATGCCACCTCGTACGATGCGAGATATTTTTAACTCACAAATAGGTGTCAATATATTTGTTGAAGCTGACTTACCCAAAACGTTTGATACAGACGCAATAACCATAGAATTGGCCATCCTTATGACTGCCTATCTCTTCCTTGGATCAGACACCTAGTCCGTTGACCCAAACATGACCATCCCCCTTCAAATGGCCCATTCTACAATGGTCCCAGATGTTACGAATATTCCCACCGAGAATACGGTGGCTGGTCAAGCTCCCATTGGCACACCACTTTCACCTAGACCTACCTCACCCCTTCCCCTGGGTATAATGCATTAAATACTTCTATCCCTAACCCTACTCAGGGTCCATCTGGAGCTTCTGGAGTGTTTCCCCTTCCTGGACATAATACCATTGCCGGCTTTATTCCGACACTTCCTCATGTCCCCTCCGGAGGGTCTTATTCGCCTTATGTCGGTGGAGCCGGCCCTAGTGGCACCACTCAGTCTTTCACACCTAATTATCATATTCTTGTTGGTGGGAAATTTAACTTGGGAAGCCAACCCCTGTATGGAGGTCAACCCCCAATTGGAGGACAACCTCCAACTATCCCACCCCATCGACAGAATATACCTACAGCCTTGGTCCGGTATTGGAACCATCTTACCCAAGGTAATCCTCAACCGATTGGGGGGGAAACAGCCTCAAGCCAGCTCTTTCCCACCCCCTAGTGCAGGCCAGCCATACCCAGGTCTACCCAATCCTATTTGGGGTTCGAACATTCCACCAAATGTCCCTGTTCAAGGGAATATTCCTAACCAATACAACCCTATGGGATACATGCCTCCACACCAACAACCGAATCTACTCGGATCTTTGCATTACATGCAAACGATTTACGGTCCAACTGGTATACTTATGGGACTTCCTCCCCAAAGTCACCAGTACCCCCACGTGAATAGACAATTACCCTTTCTGGCCACTTTGGACTTCCCTGATTTGTCTAGGATCTTGAACGACCCTATCCTACATTCTTCCCAATGGCCCATCATACCGGCCAAGCTATCAGCAGACATTCCCAAGTTTGATGGTAAACCAGGAGAGGATCCAAACAACCACGTAATGACTTTTCACCTTTGGTGTTCATCCAACTCCTTGATGGACAACTCCATCAAGTTAAGACTCTTCCAATGAACCCTTATCGGTTTGGCTGTAAAGTGGTATATAGAATTACCACGAGGCTTCTTCACCGACATTAATACCCTCACCATGGCTTTCCTTACCCACTACCAGTTACCAATCTATTATGAAACGGGAACCAAGATCTTGAGTTCTTTCAAGAAAAGTAAAGCCACTCATATCTCTGATCACATACATCAGTGGAGATGACAAAGACATTTAATCAAACTTGATCTTCCTGATCAATTATTGGTAGAATGATTGACAAAATCCTTCGTGAATGACATCTCTAGAGGTATTTCCATGGGTGGAGTTGTCACCGAAGAACAGGAAATCAATCGTTCCCAGTACCTCGACCTCGTCTATTCACAGATGGGTACCCTTTACGACTTACTCCCTAACGCTCCTTGTCCTTCCACCACAACTACCTCAACCACCATGACATCTTCTCATGCTACTAACGGTGTGATTGACACTTTTTCCACTGACACCAAATCTACATCAACCCCTCACACCAAACCCAATTTTTCTTCTTCTAATGTACATAATTCTCCGACTCCCACCCCTTGCACCAGTAAGACTTCTGAAGTCAACTCTGTTCAATCTACCCCTGCTGTTAAAAATAAATCCAAAAAAGGGAAGGGTAAGAACAAGGAGGATAAAAATAACTCCCAATATGAAAAAACTAAAACACAACGTGTTGATGATAAGGATAAGCATAAACCGCAATATCTATGTCTTATATGTGGTGATGATCACTACACGAAAGATTGTCCCAGACGAGCTGAAATCACTAAGTTCCTTCAAGGGACCTCGAAACCTCCTACACCTGTCATCTTGTCACAAACTTTCCCTTCTCAGCAATAGGCCCAATTGGCCATTCATGACCAACCCTCCTCTTCTACTACTTCATACGTCCTAATGTGCATGGGTGATTCAAAGAAAAACGACATTGCTATAGCCACTCGGGCCAAAGATTATTCCCCCTCCAAAGAGAAAGTTGATGATACACCACCTTCGTTGGTACAACCGAATCCCACGACTTCACCTCCCAATGGTCCTCTTCATCTCGAATGAATGAACCTCGATACAGTGCTCTGCCCTCCTCCAAAGGGCATTGTTTGAAAGTCTGCCTTTAACCCTCACGTGTTTGCTTCCCAGAACTACAACATTGTAGAAGATCTTGCACAAGCACCCTCCACGATGTTAGCTCTTGAAGTCCTTCAAAGTTGCCCCACGCAACGAAAGGCACTGTTAAAGGCTATTGGTGGAATTGACCCCACATATACAAACTTGATAATCTTTGACCTAGAAGATCATATTCCAAGGCTACCTCCTCAACTAGCTTTTCAAATACAGGTTGTTGTCACAGACAAGAACATTTGTAGAACAGTTATTAATGAAGGTGCCTCGACGTGCATCATGTATGTTGCATGTTGGAAAGCCATTGGCTCTCCTCCCTTAACTGAATCACACAACATGCTCAAAGCCTTTAATGGCTCTGTATTTAGACCATACGGTGTTCTTCCTTCATTGCCTATTATGTTAGAAGGAAAAACGGTCAACGTTGAAGTTGAGGTCTTCGATGCACCTCTCGATTACAACCTCTTACATGGCCGTAGCTAGATCGATTCCATGCACACAGTTGTCTCCAAACTTTTCTATTTGTTACATTTCCCACACCAAGGAAAATTGGTTATTGTAGATCAACTAGCCCTCTTTAATTTTAATTCTCGTACTAGCAACGTACCTTTCATTTTGAAAACACCCCCTGGATACAAGAATGTCAGTGTGGGTCTTCTTAAAGATTCTACTTTGATGGGTACATTCCCAATCCCACCACCCGACATTCCTCCTCTATTTGTCACCTTGATCAACATGATTTCTACCTCTGTTCAAGAATCCCCTATGTCTCACGACCCGTGGATTGTACCCAACCCTGGTGATTGTCTTCGCTATGGTGAACAAATGCCTTTGAGTCTGGTTGAATCTGCCTATCAGGCCATTAAATCAACAACCTCTTCTACCCCCTCTATTGGTGATTCATCTCCTGATCCTTTTCACATCATTTTTCCCATGGACGAGATGATTATGTCTATTATGTCCGAGGACAACATCCCATGGGACGATGGGCATGATCGCTCCATTCTCTTCCTCTAACAACACACCATAGAAAAATACCAACGGATTTCGACTCCTTCAACCTTTGTTGTCATTTCCTCTGTTCCCAAATCTACCCACGATGTGCTTTACGAAGGGAACTTGAGTAATATCTCACCCACTATTCCGCTTGACATCTCTGTTAAGCCTGAGATTGTTGAAAATGTTCATATAGGAGCCACTTGTTCCGACGATGAGGTCGTCACATACAAAGCCATTTTTCAAGAGTTTTGTGACGACTTCGCTTGGAGTTACGAAGAGATGTTGGGTATTGACCCCGATATTTTTGTATACGAGATCAAGATATACCCGGACACTAAACACATTTGGTAGAGGATTCATCCAGTCCACCCCCGTAAAGTTGTAGCCATTAAGATCGAAGTTGAAAAACTTCTTAAATCTGGTTTTATTTATCCGGTGGATTTAACCGCTTGGGTATCCAATCTCATTCTGGTTAATAAGAAGCAAGGCACCATCTACGTTTGTGTTGATTATAGGGATATAAATAAAGCCTGTCCCAAAGACAACTTTCCAACCCCTTTCGTCGACCAGATCGTTGATGATTGTGCTGAGAGTGAAATCTTCTCATTAATGGACGGTTTCTCCGGCTATAATCAGATAAACATTCTACCCATGGATCAACATAAAATCACTTTTATTTGTCCTTGGGATACTTTCTCCTACCGGAAACTCCCTTTCAGTCTAAATAACGCTGGCATGACTTTTCAGCGAGCCATGTCCTATGCTTTCCATGACATAAAGCACATAGTACAACCTTATCTTAATGATCTATCGACACATTCCATGCATCGCCAAGACCACCCCCCCCACCTCCGAGCCATTTTCCTTCGCTGTTGCCATTACCGTATACGTTTAAACCCACATAAATGTGTTTTTTGTGTGGAGTCCGACCGACTTCTAGGTTTCATTGTGTCATGTCTGGGAATTAGGGTGGATCCTCTGAAGGTTGAGGCCATCCTGAATCTTCCTCCTCCTTCTACCTTATGCCAGCTCCAAAGTTTGTAAGGGAAGGAAAACTTTTTGATTCATTTCATCCCAAATTACACTGAGTTAACATTGGGATTTACCCGATTGTTAAAGAAAGGTTCTGCATTCATCTGGGATGAGCCTGCCAATAAATCCTTCGAAGCTTTAAAGCTTGACCTTACACGTACACCACTACTTTTCCCACTGAATTATAGTCAGGATTATTTCCTTTATCTCGTAGCCTCAGACTCTAACATTGCGATGGTTCTAGTCCAGGAGGATGATTCTCATTACGAACATGTCATTTATTATTTGAGTCAGAGTCTCACGACTACCGAAATCAAGTATTTTCATGTTGAAAAAATGGCCTTGGAAGCCATCCAAGTTGTCCAACGTTTCTGACACTATATCCTTTTACGCAAGACTACTGTGATTTCCAACTGTAACCCTATGCAACACATTTTTACACGCCAATTGCTAGGGGGGAAAATACTCAAAGATTTTGACTTAGAATTCAAACGTGCTAAGTCCAAGAAATCCTTGGTGTTTGTTGAATTGATATTTGACCTTCCCTGTTCTGAGACAAAAAATGTAGTAGAGGATTCACTACCCAATGAATCCATTTTTTTGATCAGTTTCGATGACCTTTGGTATGGGGATATCATTATATATCTCTAGACTCAGACTTTTCGGCCCGATTTGTCTAGCACTGACCATCGTCGCATACATTACCAAGCCCATCAGTATATTATCCTCGGTGACACTCTTTATCGTCATGGGATCTACTCCGTGTTTTGACGATGTCTCACCCTTGACAAAGCCGAGAAATCCTTGAATGACTACCATTGTGGAGCATGTGGTGGTCACATGTCTAGGTATGCTACTGCCGAAAATATCTTGTGAGTAGGGTACTTCTGGCCTTCTTTATTTAAATATTGTATAATTGTTGTCCAGAAATTCCATGCTTGCCAAACATATAATAATAAGATATGATCTCATCCCGCTCCCTTACATCCTGTAGTTTCCATAGGACCTTTTTCTAAATGGGGTATCGATTTCATGACCTATAACCCTCACTCAACTGGGGGGCATGGATACATTATCGTAGCAGTGGATTATTTCATGAAATGGGTCGAAGCGATGCCTACATTTGATAATACGAGAAAGACTGTAGCACTATTCATATTCAATCATATCATTGCTCGGTTTGGTGTTCCCCAAGCTATCGTTACTGATCACGGTAGCCACTTTAGAAACTTCATGATGTCCAAACTTACTGAAAAGTTGGGTCTTCTCCATGAAAACTCAACACCCTATTACCCACAACCCAATAGCCAAGTTGAAGCAATAAACAAAATCCTCATTACTATGCTTCGACGAATGATAGGGATTCATAGACTAGTTGGTACACGATGTTATTTTTAGCATTATGGGCCTACCGGACATCCATCAAATCTGCTACCAGGTTTACACCTTTCCAGTTAGTTTATGGTTTAGAAGCCATCTTTCGGATTGAATGTGAGATACCATCTCTAAAGATAGCTGTCGAACTTCTCCCAAACACTTCTGCTGAAGAAGAACATTTGTTGTATCTTATGCAACTGGATGAAACTCGTTGTGATGCCACCCTAGTTATAGAAGCCTAGAAGAGACGTGTCAAAGCCCAATACGACAAACATGTCAAGCCACGCGTTTTCTCTGAAGGTGATCTAGTTCTCCTCTACGAACAAGATCGTGATTTGCTAGGAGCTGGAAAATTCAAGGCCATGTGGCATGGTCCTTACATCGTCAAATGAGTGTTGGAGAAGGGAGCTTACAAATTAGTAGATTATGATGGTGTCCCTTTAAGTGAACCCAGAAATGGGATTTACTTAAAGAAGTACTATGCTTAGGTCATCTGTGCATGAGTGCTTGTATTTTATTGTACCATACTTCTGTGTGTCACTTTAGTGTGCTCTTTGTTATTTGGTTTCTACCCTCGATCGCTTACCTTGCGTTGTTCTTGGTTTCCAGATGTCAGAGTCTTCGCTACCCCACATTGGCTTCGCCAATGGTGCTATTCATAGTACTTAGAACATAGCTTCTGCTACATGGGCAATTTATGCACCCACAAACGAAATTTTCAGTCTATGAGGTGTTTTCCTCGGTCGTGAAACCAATAATATCGCAGAATATAGCGTCGTCATCGAATTGTTGACTAATGCTATTTCGCTTGGTATCTGTCGCCTGGTTATATGACTTGATTCATAGCTAGTAGTGCTATAGTTAAGTAATGTCTATGCTATCTGAAGTCCTACTTTATTGCGAGTATATCAATGAATTTGCCTCTTGGAACGTTATTTTGATTATATCGAATATCATCACATTCCTAGATATCTAAATACATTAATTGATGCATTAGCTAATTATGTGTTAGATAGACATATGAGACATTTATAAAACCAATCACACATCGCATGTATTATACAAAGTAGAGTAAGTCGGTAGAAGCCACATGTATATATGTATAATAATCAAAAGTTTTTTACAAATTTTTTTTGTCCAACGACCAAAATGTCAAAATTTGAAGCCCATGGCTCCTACAAAATAGAATCATGGATGACACTCACGATAACACACCAATTCTTGTGCTACCCTACGGATAATTCGACTAAGAGACTCATACACACCCACAGTATGGCATTGATAGCGTCTCAAGATCTCCCCAATAGAGATGTCCAGGACATCTGCGGTCAAACCCTCCAAATTCTATTCGACTGCCTCATAATCCTCAACACCCCATCCTACCACTAGAGCCACTTCTCCTCTTCTCTGGATAGGATATGTCCCTGGAGGCCAATGCAGTTCCACATCTGTGTCGTCAAAATAAATTTTTGATGAGTCCTTGGATCGAAGACATAAAAAAACATTTTATATAATTAAATTTACAAAAACTTTAAAAAACAAAATGTGTGCTTCTTACCTAAGTCCCCCCACTGAGCACGCTTAAGTAGAACCAAATCTAAATCTCCTTAGAAATCCAAGATGGCATAGGCATAGTCATCAACCATCATCATCTGGGGCCTTAACCAATCAAAAAATGAATCATTATACTTGATTATAGGACCCGCTACATGTCGAGCCAAGAGGTCACACCACCTCATCATCCTTGGGTCTCGTGGGGCCGGTAAACCCCAATATACCTGTAAACACAACAATGGAACCCTCTCAAGGAAGAAGGACACCAAACTGACCCATACCCAAACTATTTCAAGTTTCCTCTTCTACACTTCTTCAGTTGCCTCTTCATACTATGAAGAACTGCATCTGACCAGTTGAAAAACTGAGGCTCGGTACACTCTATTGCATACTAAAAATAGATTTGGAGAGCCATGTGTGGAGCCGCGCTCCCAACCATGCATGCAATGGTAAATAGAATGGTCCATAGAGTCAAATCTTGGACTCCCCAGATAACAACCTTACCCTGGCTTCTCTCTGCCTCGGGAACATAATACTGACAGACGTACTCACTCATAGGGAGACCTCCACCTCTATTTCCTGTTAGAGTCATGTGGGATCCATGATGAGATAACCGCATGAAAAAGTAGATATCCTTGATATCCAATGAAATATTTTGAACCCCCACATGAAAAGCCTGTTGGTCCACATCCCACATGTGGACCTGGTACTCAAGCAATCTGAGTTGGGCTCTCATGCCCTGAATCTTAAAAAATTTCAAGAGTCCACACTCCCAAAGAGCAGCCACGATTCCTGGGTCATTCATAGCGACAAAATATTCTTCCTCATGCTCTCGTTCCCTCCATTCCAGCATCTTGATAGTCCAAACCTGCATTAGGACCATGGAAGGAAGTTAGAAACCTTGATTTAATCTCCTTAACAAATTTTGCTAAGTAAAAAACATACTTCAAGATTTGATTCACGACCCTCGTAGGTGACACTTTCACATAGTGCGAGACGTTTGCAAGTGAGCTAAAGGTCACCTGTGAGAACCCTTCATTCTCGTAGGTCCCGTAAAGCTCACTTGCGAACCTATCTGTGTGAACCCTCGGCCTAAGAATTGACTCAAAACCATATTTTTTACCAACAAAAATAAACTTTAATCCATGTAAAAGATGAAGGATCGAAGGCTTACCTAGCTGACAGAGACCGTTTTTCAAATAGTCGCATATATCTCCCGCAATCAACCGAGAAAATTTTGGGAAAAAAGAGGTTCAATGGACAATTTTTGGGAAAAAATTACAATGAAATGGTAAAGACAAGTTTTACCCCTACTTATTCATTTTATTTACTATTTTTTGGTATTATTTTATTATTATTATGCCTAAAACCTAATATTTTAATATCTGTGTGAGTATGTTTTCTCTCGCAGATCGTTGACCTAGGAATCTGAACCATAGGGTATGGAAATTTTCTACATATACAAATACCTTTTTAGGGTTTTGTAAGAAAAACCTCGAGCTCAGTCTTCGTTCATTCTCGTGCTCAGAAATACATGAGAACACAACCGAGTATATTTTTGTCATCTTTTCGTACTCGCCATGGTAACACAGAAATAACGAAATTAGGGAGTGTCCTTTAAGCTCTTTTCATGCTCCATAAAGACAAAAATATTTCCAAGCGATCTTGTTCTTTTCACGCTCATTAAAGTATTTGAAGAAAACGTTTGGTGGGCGATAGTTTATCACTTTTTCGGTCCTAACAAACTATTTTACAAAAAAGGAACTGGGACAGTTCTCTTTAAGTGTTTTTCAGACTCTCAAAACATGAAAAACCCTCGAGTTTTCTATCTTTGGACTCGTTAAACAAACATCGAAAGACCCATATGGGACTGAACCACTCCTTCTTAGGGTTCGTTAAATATACTCCGAGGGACTCGTCCGAAGGATGAGCTTACATCAACAAGCATATGTTATCCTCCTCAAGCTTGTGTAAAAATAAAGAGGTACTCACTAGAAATGGTGGGGGGGAATTTGGGAAAGAGATGTGTCTCTGAATTTGTGGTAGTAAGCGTCGTTCTTGAACATGGAACCCCCTTCATTATTTGAACCTAGGTTGGGAAATCCATTTGTCTCTCGTCTGAATTTCTGCAAGTTCATATCTTGGGTCATCCTTGAGTCAGTGCTGCCAACACCAGTGCTGTGCCACCCATATGTTCAAGAGAAGTTCGACCAAACCTTCTATTAAGTCAACCATCTACAATTGTCATTTCTTACCATGTCGGTCTTCCCTGTGTTAGTTTCAAATCATATTCGCATTTTGAATCATCCTAAAAATCTGTTACTTATTTCGTGTCATTGATGGGGGATACATCAAGGCCCTCCTGTGATGAGTATTTTCTCCGTCGACTTCAACTCATTATCCAGAAATAAGACTTAGAAATCATTTAGTACCTTAGAACCTTCATGCCTTAATGGCAGGTCTCTTCTCTTTCGACAGTGGATTCACATCATTGGTCCCTGATCGAGACATTTCGCCGAGTGTTCAACTTCAACTCATTTATTCACATTCGTTTGGATTGTACTTAGGTACCTTGGGAGTCATTGACATCAATGGTGATTTTCCTCTCACTTGTTAACGGTTTTCATCAATGACTGGTAATCAAGTGGTTTCTACCATGTTCGACTTTGACACATGTAATCACTTGGCTAGATTCGTACTTTTAGACGACGAGATTGAAGACCCTGGGTCTCATCTTTTTGGTCCAGGTTGTGATGGAACTTTTATGATTTGTATTGACACATAGATCCACTTTGTATGTCATGTGGCTATGTCCTGATCTGATTGTTTTGACGCATAGATCCACAATGTATTCCTGGTGGCTATGTAGCATTTTGATGACATGGATCCACGGTGTATGATTGGTGGCCATGACCTACATTTGCAATTTCATCCATTTGTGGTTTGAGCATGGGAATGCCTACCTCAGAACTAGTATTATATTCTGCAGATGCTTGTTTGTTTGCAGGTTTCCGATTAGGTGCGATCCTTGTTTCTGACACACACAAGCATTTTACAAAGTATTTTAGTTGTCACAAATTCTAGCCTCATACTTTGGGGGGCATTCTATTACACATGATTTTGGTCACTCTGGGGATGTCTCTATAGTGATTATGTTTAGGCTCTCATGAAGAATTTTTCCTCAGAAAAGTGACTATTGTCTTCCTCTACAAAGCACATTTTTAGAGTGATTTTGCAGGCTGCATATGGTGTAGAATGCGAACACTCTGATTCTCATAGGTTGCTATATACTTGGCCTGTGAGGAGTTCGTAGTTTTCTCTATAGACAGGGTGCGAACCTATTTTAAATATAAAATGGAGGAAGAGGTTACGAAGGTTCTAGAAAGGGATCTTCTAGAAAATGAGCTGGCATTCGCATGGTTGGCATCCTACAGACTTCTCAGATTTAGTGGGATCATCCTCATCCTTTTAACCATATCTCATTTTCCTATATATTGAAAGGTTTCTCATGGAAGAGGTGAAGCGATATTGAATAAAGAATTGATGAGATAATAGGTTTAGAATTGTGTGAGAAGCCCTGTTTGAATTGATGCATGAGGCCTCCATTTGTCCATCAAACCATAGTGGATCTTCTTCATACAAGTTCGGAGCAAATGTGTGTGTTGGAGCAAGGGACCACTGAAAGGAAGCTTGCAACATCAAGGCGATCTGGTTGTATCTTCTACTTTCATTTAATATGATACAGTGACATGTCCTTTTCCCATAAAATCACTCTTATTTTATTAAATGATTCCTTGATCACATGTTTAGGTATTCATTGAATGTATTATTGTCGCTTTCACCTTGGTCGATGTGTGTTGTTGAAGATCTAATATTACAAGGTTGTCGAGGTGAAGCAGGGACAACAAAGACATAAGGAAGTTATATCTTAAGGTATGACATGTATTCCTTTCTTGGTGGAAAATTCAATGATTGTAACTTAGGGAAAGCGTCACATCATGTCCTGTTTTGTTCTATATCTAGGTGGATCTAGCGAGATCAGTTAGTGTCTGCACATATCGATTTTTCCTATAACACAAGGATCTCCAAAACTTGGTCAAGGGACAATAGGCCCCCAACACTCACCTATGACTCGTCCCGAGTCACTCTGATCTGGGTATTTCTACCTCAAAATCCTCGAGATGCTTCGACCTATTGTTGCGCCAAGGCCTCATGCTCGACGAGCTCTGGGATAACTACTTTGTTGATAGGTCCCTCTAATCGTTGTTCGACTGTAGTGACTACTTGTTCCATCTTTGCTCGTCACCGTCAATATCCTCAAACAGTTGGCAAGCTTTGTCCTGGACTAGTTGGAGCCTCTGAGTCACTTCCATGACTTTTCTCTATATGGTGTGGACCTGTTGTTGAGAAATGAATTGTTCCTAGGATCACTTCATCCTTTCAATTGCTGAGAGGAGCTTCAACTGTGCCTGTACTGTCACTGCTTGCTACTTTTCTTCCTGAAGCTGTGACTCCAGTGTCTTCAGTTTGGGGTCCTTAGTGAGGCGCTCATAAGTCTGCACACTACAACTGCTTAGTTGGTTACATTCTACAGCTAATTCCTTGATCCTTTCAACTACATTACGGGAAATGGTTTCTCTCTGGTCTTGCACTTCCTACGGAGTGTTTGGCATTGTCTGTAACTCTAGTTCTGCAACTCTCTGTTGAAGTTGTTGAATAGATTCAACAAGCTTCGCCACTTGAGTTTCCACTGGGTATTCCTACACTTGCTATAAGCCCATCAAAGAGTGAATTCCTTTGTTGATTGCTTCTTTAACTCTGACCTGCTCCGTGAGAAGTTGTTCTTTCTCATGTTGGATCTACGCTCTCTCTTCTTCAATTTTTTCTTGAAGGGTGTCATTTTCCTGCTACGCACTCCTGCGTTGCTCTATGAATTCCTCCTGTACTTGCTTTAAGGCCACTGTGGCATGTTCCTTTCTTCTTTCATGCGATGAAGGCAAGCTTCAGTCACATTAGCTACTCTACGGAGTTGGGCAGGCTCATCTCCCAACTCGGTTTTATCTTATGGCAAGGGCGTAGTGGACACTACATGGCTAAAGTGAAGGGATTGTTGTACACCTCTTAGCTCTGTTTCGATTCTATCATACATGGCTTCTTGTTTTTCTTTAGTTCTTTGAAAAATATTTTCTGAGGCATCTCCTACAACTGAAATAATGAAGTCGAAGTCATCAACCGTGATCACATTCTGCATCTTTGGCTTATTAGCTTTGGACTTCTTCCGCAATGTAGATTTCGTGGGGGAAACCTTTTTTTCCTTAGATAGATTTGTGTCATCAGGGGGGTTCTGTGGTGGTGTTACTTCGCCTTTCTTATCTTCTTCTCCTTTTTCTTCTTTGTTCACTTCGTCATCACCTCCTCTGCTAGGTGACTCAGATGCAGTCTCTTCTGATGTGTTGTTTATTTTCTGTACAGCTTGCTTCTTTTTCTTCCTGCTACTGCTTGGGGCATCATACTCTTCGTGAGTAACTACCAGGTTTCCAATGAGGTCGGGATCAGACAGTTCTGTGGGGTCACCAGGGATAAGGAGCTATGTCGTCCAGTCCTTAGTGATTTCTTCCAGGTCGTCTGGTGTGAGCTTGTAGTAGGACTAGAGCTCTTCTTTTCTTTCATCGGTGCGCATAGTGATATAAATAAAATTCCTATTTGTGCAGAAATTCATAAGAGGCATGAACCTGTCTAGGGTGTTCGATGTCATATGAGGGAAGGACTCAATAGCCCTCTTAAGCTGCAGGTAGTAGGTATGGAATACCACGTTCAACTTCCATTGTTTCCCCATATTGCTCGAATACCATAGCGTGGTGAACTTCACAGCGAGTGGCTCGAATGACTCAATGTCAGGGAAGGTCGCACCTTCCATCATCTCCCAAGAAGTAAATGCGATGAGGATCAACAACCAACTAAAATGGAACTCATATCCCTGATCTTGAGCTTTGTGAAAATCCAATTCTAGTTGGTTGACAAGGTACTTCACCCAGTTCATCTGGAGTCCTTCCATGCATTTCCCAGCGAGGGCAACGACAAACCCTATGACCTGCGTGGGTCTGTTCTTCCAGACTAGCTTTCCTACAATTAGTTGGCATGCTAGGCGCACTACGTCATTCTAGATGGAGGCTACCTTGTAGCCTCACGTCCCCTTCCCTACATTGTCATAAGTGTCTTTAATCGTCTGTGCCAGGGCACTGTCTGCAGCCTTCCCTCGGTAGAAATCTTGTGATTTGGGTCCCTACATGCTCAATCCGGTGATCCTATGGGTCAACGCTGGATTGACGGTGATACACCTGTCCAACCACAGATAGTCGCCATGGAAGCACGACAACAAGAGCTTAACGCACGCGTTAACCTCTTGGTGCCTTCCAAAATGTGGTATCTTCATTAGGTTCAAGATAGTGGACCTTGCGATGTCCATAATCCATGGTTGGGGGATGATTTTCGTCTTTTTTCCCTTCGTCTTGGTCAAATATTTGTGAGGTGTGAGCATGACATAGCTCTTGTGGCCTCCCAGATTATAGTCATTGATCTTCAAGGTTGGAATCCTCTCTAGTTGTGGTCTGATTGTGCGTATCCCCTTCGGGAGGTACGCAGTGATGACTATGTATTCTAAGTCCCTCAGGACACTGTCACGACTCACTACATTGGATAGGGGTGGGATGTAATCGAGAAGGATAGATGGGAGTAACTTTTCATTCACCAAGTCATCTCCATGCTTGGTTCTTTTCTCGGTCGCAGCTTGGGATGGTCCAGATCCATGAGCAGTTGACGGGGAGTCTTGCACTCCTTGCATCGATGACACTTGAACTCCTACGCACATTACTCTTCCAGTCATGAGGTCGATGAGTATCTCTATCACAGAATGCTAGACTACGCTAAGTTCTTCGAACATACACGCTCGTGGTCGAATATCTCGGGTTGATGGACAAATACTCAATGCAACAGAATGGATGGCGAGAGATCGATGATCACTGCATGAAATCAACTAATTCTCTGTGGGCTCGAATAATCACAATTGGAAAAAGTGTTCTCGGTGCAATGCTCGACGGACTAAATAGACAACCCCATAACGGTTTCTTCCAATGGGTCGAAAATACTTACTTAATGCAATGTCATTTGTTATGGCACGATCCTAATGGTCCAATGATGAGCTTTTAGTCCATAATTTCTCTTTTAACCGTTCGGGAGCGTCGGTCTAACGGTCATGAAGCCTCCAACGATCATATTTCTCCACCATGGTGAAGTGCCATGCTGTGCTGTATTGATATTTCGACGAATTTCAAATTCTTGGAACCCTCCTTCTGCGAAGTTCTTTCTGGGGCTACTTGTAATTTTTCTAACTTGGCTTTCTTCTCATTGAGCTTTCTAGCCTTCTTTCCTATAAGCTCAATTATTGGGTTCCTTTTTCCATTCTGATTCTTATCTTCTCTTAGCAGAGTAACTTTGCGTTGTTGATGATCTTTCCTAGGGTTCGAGTGTAATACTTCTTCTCTTTCTTGAGTAGGTGCTCTATTCTCTTGTATGGATAGGTTCTTCAAGTCTTCCTATGTTCTTTCAACTTCGACAGCTAGGTTTCTGGCCCTGAGTGGCTTCGACTTGTCCTCCTGTTCTTCTATCAAGTGCGCTATTCTTCGAGCCATGAAATCTTTCAATTCTTTCTTTTTCTGTTCTAGAGCTTCCTCCTCTTTTCTTTGTGTCCGATCTTTCTCAATCCAGGTCCTTTCTAGGAAAATAGAAAATGGGGCAATGTTCTCAATAAACTTAAGGACCTCAAATTATTCCTTTGTCAACATTCCATGAGTACTCATAGATGTTTGGGTAAGTCTTCCACATAGGGTTATCAAATTTCCTCTAAATAATCCTACTCCTCCCAATGAAGAAATAATAGTCGGCTTTCCTAAAATTTCCCAGGTTCTTTTTGTCATGATATTCACCTATGTTTCCTCATCCATAACACATTCTATGTCGAAGTCTCCTATTATTGTTTCTATGAACTCTTTTTCTTTGAAGATCTCTGATAAGTTGATATTTCTGTGATCATTCAGGGTTTCTTTCATTTGCATTAATATAGTCTCTGATTATTTCTGGGGTTCTACCATGGTCTTAGTTTCTTGGCCTTCCTCAAGGTTTTCTTGTCTCATGTTCATTCTTCCAAGCTTAGCAATCATTCTAGGGAAATCCAAAACTTCATGATCCACAACTTTACAACAGAGACATATAGGGTTTCTACCATGACATTCCTTAGCGAGATGTCTTGGTCTTCTACAGCTGTAACAAATAATTAATCCTCTCTTTATCTTAAATGATCCCCACCCTTTCCTGTACTGCGCACTAGGATCATAGTAGCTAACCTGCAAAAAATTATTTCTAGGATCCTGCATCCATTTGTTAGTCCAAACATTCTTTCTATGCATAGGAATCACATATCTTTCATTATGTATATCATATCTACTCATATCAAACCTTCTTTCTTCTGTATGTGCCCTAGATTTCAGGCTAGGACAAAATTTATCAAACATACCTATATACATACTCTTGAAACAAAAATTTCCACTAATCTTATCTTTATCAGAGCACAAACCTTCAAGATCTTACCTCTTTTCTTCAGATCTGACTTTTATTCTTAGCACAGAGCTTCACAAATCATGTAGAGTATTGTTGTTGGCACAAGGGTAGACCTAGGGTTTAACACTACAACAATGCACCAACAAAACCCTAACTACTGGCCCTTTCAGCAACACATGCGAAGCAGATGAAAGTCTCACCCGAGGTAGAGGCAGGGGTGATTACAAGACTCAGGTGTCTGCAACGTTAGCTGGAACATAGATCTATGATTATAACATTCACAGAGCACTTGACATAGATCATTCATCAATATTCGACCCTTATCATACTGTACAGATAGCACAGAACTTCGCAATATCAATGTATTCAGGCACTTATCATCAACAGGTTATCCAAATCTAACGTATTAAGAACTTAGCATACACTTGTAGATCAGATCTAGCATTTTATAGACCATAAGAAATAAGCATAAAATTATATAACAGATCTATCTACTTATCTCAAGCACTTAGAAAATGAAGATATAAACACATCAAGTCGAAGCACAAAGCATAACACACAGATTTACGTGGTTCACCCCCACCCTGGGGCTACATCCACCAACTCTTCTTCTTTATTAGTGTCTTCAATCAGTTACAACACAGAGCCTCAAAAACCCTACTTTGCATAGGAAAAAAGATCTGCGCAGCTCGCTAGATCCTTCTTCCTTACATTTACATCACCAAGCCTTCTATGACTTCTTACAACAACTTGCACTTAGCTCTAGAAGCCTTTTACAATCATGCATAGAGCTCTTACAAAATACTACGTGCCCTTAGCTTACATTCACATCACATAGATGCACCACTACCACTTCATGACTACTTCCCCCCCTCTTTACATAACTTAGACCTCTATTTATATATTACAAAATGGGCCTAAGTGTGAGTAAACTCATGGGCCGACACCCCTTTCCCATTACATTATCCCAAAAACCCAAAAGGGGGCCCAAAGTGGGTCGAGATTTCATGATATTCGCTTCATCTTGCGCTCCATATTCAACAGGTTGTCGAAGTCCCAATAACGGTCAAATATGACCAAGTAACTCCAAAACTTGGACAAGGGCCAACAGGCCCCCAACACTCACCTGTGACTTGTCCCGAGTCACTCAGATTTGTGCAATTCTACCTTGAATGTGTCAATCTTGTCTTGAGTTGCTTCAACCTGTTGCATTGCTACAACCTCTTGCTCAATGAGCTCCTGGATTACTACATCATTTACGGGTCCTTCCAGGTGTTCTTATGCGGTGATGACAACCTGTTCGATCCCTTCTCCTTGGCTTTCGATTTTGGTGAGCAGTTGACAGGCCTTCTCCTGCACTGGTTGAATTCATTGCAAGACTTCCATCACTTTTCTCTGGATTGTGTGGAGTTGTTGCTGGGCCGTGCGCTACTCTGGAAATCTCTTCATTCTTTCAACTGGTGACAAGGTCTTGAGCTACACTTGTAAAGTATCTGCACGTTGTTTTTCTTCTTGGAGTTGCGCCTCTAATGTCTGCAACTTTGGGTTCTCTGTGAGTTTCTCATAAGTCTGAGCACTCCTAGAGCTAAGCTACTTGAATTCCAAAGAAAGGGCTTTTAATTGGCCAACTGCGTTGCGGGAAGTTGTCTCTCTTAAATCTCTTATTTCTTGAGGAGTCTCCGGTATGGTATGAAGTTCCAGATATGCGATGCACTGCTGCAGTTGTTGGATCACTTCTTCAAGTTGTGCCACCTGTTGTGGGATTCTCTTTATGGCTTATACTTCGACAATGGTCATAGATCAGAGTGCTCTATTGACTAATTCCTTTACCTCGAGCTGCTCTGCGAGCAAATTTTCCTTGATTTTTTGTAGTGCTATTTTCTCTTCATCCCATTTTTCTTGTAGGGTGAGATTTTCCTTTTTCGTAGTACATCTGTGGTCCTCAAGGTATTTATGTACTTGTGCTAAAGCCTAGGTGGCTTGTGCTGTCTCTTCTTGAGCTCATCGAAGGTGAGCTTCGACTGTATTAGCAATCTTGTGTAGTTGGGTTGGCTCATCACCTATTGCTGGTTTTTCTGATGGCAAGGGTGCAATGGAAACTGTGCGGATTGACTATATTGCTTGCTATACTCCAATTTCATCTCTGTTGCAATTGAACACTTCCTCTTATTTGGGTTATTGCTTTTCTGTTATCTCGAGTGAATTATCGTTCAATGTAATGACTATGAGGTCGAAGTCATCCGAAGTGAGAACAGTCTCGAACTTGGTTCTAGTGGCCTTAACTTTCTTCCTGGACAAAGGCTTTGGTGGGGTAACCTTTCTTTTCTTGGATGGATCCTCATCCTCTCTTGGTGGTGTAACTTTGCCTCTATTTTTCTCAAATTATGTGCCTCCTAGCTCTCCACCATCACCTCCTTGCTCAGGTGAGATCGAAGTGGTCTTCGTCGATGTGCTATGGACATCCTACACTTCGTCATCTTTCTTCGTCTTGCTTGGTCCAGGTGTGTCCGGTATAGTTTTAGGGCTATATACATTGGACATCTCTGTGGGGTCTGCTGAGATGAGGAGGTCTGTCGACCACTCCTTGGTGATTTCTTCCAGATCTTCTTCTGTTAACTTATAATAGGACTGTAATTGTTGCTTTTGTTCATCAGTGCATGCAGTGATGTAGATAAAGTGTATGTCTACGCTGAACTTCATCAGGGGCCGAAACCTGTAGAGGGTGTTCAGAGTGATGTACGTTGTAGACTAGATCGTGATATTCAATTGATTATAGTAGGTAAGGAATACAACATTGGACTGCCACTGCTTTCTCATGTCGCTGGAGTACCACAGCGTATAGAACTTCGCGACCAGTGGTTCGAAGGGTTTGATATCCAGAAACGTGGCTCCTTCTAGTAACTCTCAGGCGATGAAAGCTATCAATATGAGCAACCAATTGAAGTGGAACTCATACCCTTGGCCATGCACTTCTCTGCAGTCCAATTCTAGTTAGTTTAGAAAGTACTGTGCCCAATTTATCTATAGTCCTTTCGCGCACTTTCCTGCAAGGTCAACTACAAATCCAGTCACTTGGGTTGGTCTGTTCTTGTGAACCAGCTTGCCTATGATAAGTTGACATGTGAGGCGTACTGTGTCATTATGAATTGAGGCTACCTTGTAACCTCATGTACCCTTTTCTACATCTCCATAGGTCTCCTTGATTCTCTACGCTAATGCTCTATCTGAGGTCTTTCCAGGGTAGAATTCTTGTGGGTCAGGGCCCTGCATGCTCAGACCTATGAACTGATTGATCAAGGTCGGATCCACAGTGATGCGATGGTTCAGCCATAGGTATCCTCTGTGGTATAAGGACAACAACAATTTCACGTAGGTGTTCAATTCCTGGTGCCTGCCGAAGTGCGAGATCTTCATCACATTAAGCAGTGTGGACTGCGCGAGGTTCTGGGTCCATGACTACGGGATAATCTTTGAGTTTTTTCCTTTGGTCTTGGTTAAGTACTTGTGCGAGGCAAGTGTGTTGTAAGCTTTCCTATCTCCAAGGTTTAAGTCACTGAATTTCAGGGCTGCGAGCTTTTCTTGATCAGTGCGAACTGCGCGTACTCCTTTCAGAAGGTATGCTGTGATCAAAGTGTACTCAAATTCCCAAGGTATGCTATCATGATTGATGGCGCCACTCAGAGGTGGTATATAAGAAGGTAGAATGTGAGGAATAAGCTTGGAATTTGTGATGTCATCTTTGTGCTTTGTGCACTTCTCATCGACTGGTCGAGATGGTCCGGCTCGAGCAGTGGATGGAGAGGCTGCCATTCCTATCATTGACGATGCTTGGATTCCTATAGATAACCCTCATTCTGACATGACTCTCTCAGTCATTAAGTCAATCAAAACTTCTTCGAATTCTTTCTCTACAGCGCTGATCTTGTCCAACATACAGGCTCAGGGTCAATTGTGAACTGAATTCATGGTGCAAAATAATCTCAGGCTTTGAGCTCAAGTTCTCAGTTAGCAAAAGTATTCTCGGTGCGAGGCATGACAGAATAAATAATAAATTTAGCAATGGTCTGCTTTCAACGGGTATAAGGCATCATGAACTCGTGTTCTGTCCATTATGGTGTGGTCTAACATTCTAGAGGAAAACCATCAATTCTTTTCTAGTCATTTGGAGCAATAGTCGAATGGATATATTGGCTTCCAACGGCTATATTGCTTTGCCATGGTGAAGTGTCCTATGTCGTTGTTATGATATCTTGGCGAAGCTCCAATTCTGCAAAGTTTCTTTCTGTGAGGTACCCTTTGGAATTTGTTGTAATTTCTCAATCTTGGAGTTCTTCTTACTTATCTTTCTATCCTTCTTCCCTATGAGCTTCATCTCAGTGGCTTTTTTCCCATTATGATTCTTATTTTCCTTGGACATAGTCACTTCGTGTTGCTGGGATTCTTTCCTAAGATTCAGGGGTAATACTTCATCTATATCTGAGATAGATACTACAATATTCTATGAGTCCTCTGATGCTCTTGAAGCTTCGACATCTGGACTTCTAGTGTCAAGTAGCTTTGATTCGTTCTTTCGTTCTTCAATCAGCTACGCGATCCTTCTGGTCATGAAATCTGTTAACTCTTGTCTCTGTTGTTCTAAAACCTTTTCTTCTACCTTTTTTCTGGCTTGATCTCTTTCAATCCAAGGTTTTCCAAGTAACATAGTAAACGAGGCATTTTCCTCAATAAATTTGACAATATCATAGTCTTCCTCTGTCGAAGTTCCATTAGAATTCATAGATATCTGAGTGATCCTTCCACATAACATCATCAGTTTTCCTTTGAATAGTCCTATTCCTCCTAATGAAGGGGTCAGAGCAGTCTTCATTATAGCTTCCCAAGTTCTTTCTGGAATAATGTTTACTTGTGTCTCTTCATCAAGGATAGAGTCAATGTCGAAGTCCCCTAATCTTGCTTCAATGCATTCGTTTTCTCTGAAAATATCTAATCATTTGACATGTCGTTGTTCATTCAAGGTTTCTTTCATCTGTATCAATACCTTCTATGTCTCTTGCTGAGGTTCTACCTTTTCTAGATCTACCTCAGGGTTTTCTTGATTCAAATTCATTCCTTCGATCTTAGCAATCATTCTAGGACAATCCAAAACCTCATGGTCCATAGCCTTGAAAAAAAGACAACTAGATCTTTTACCAGGGCATTCTTTAGCAATATGTCCAGGTTTTTTGTAGCTATAACAGAGGGTTAATCCTCTCTTTCTTTTAAATGATCCCCAACTTTTTCTGTACTGCGCACTAGGGTCATAGGAGTTAACCTGCAAAAAATTATTTCTAGGATCCTGCATCCATTTGTTAGTCCAATCATTCTTTCTATGCATAGGTATAACATATTTATCACTATGCTTATCAGATCTATTCATATCAAACTTTCTTTCATCTATCAGTGCCCTAGTTTTTAAGATAGAATAAATTCTATTAAACATGCCTAAATACATTCTTTAGAAACAAAAATTTCACTTGTCTTACTTCTACAGTTCACAAAGCTTCCAGATCTAAGAACTTTTCAACTATTCTTACCCTTTTTTTTTTTAAGAGAACAAAGCTTACAGATCTTACCTCTTTTTTGTAGATCTGACCTTTTTTCCTTAGATTGGACCTGCTTCTTTCATATCGGGTCTCTTTCTTTCAGATACGAGTTTATAACTCGGGTAGGATACTGCGCACTAAGGCACAGATCTATGCACAGATATTCCATAGTTTTCTTCGCACAAAGCTTCTTCTCAGTTCCCAGCAATCACAGTTTCGGTCCCGGCAACAGAACCATTTGTTGGCACAAGGGAAGAACTAAGGTTCAATGCTACAATAGCGCACCAAAAAACCCCTAACTACTAGACCTTTCGGCAACACCTGCGAAGCAGATGAAGTCTCACCCAAGGTAGAGGCAGGGGTGGTTGCAAGACTCAAGTGTCTGCAACCTTAGTTGAGACACAGATCTGTGATTATATCGTTTACAGAGCACTTGGCATAGATCATTCATTAATATTCGACCCTTATCATACTACGCAGATAGCACAGAACTTCGCAGTATCAATGCATTTAGGCACTTATCATCAACAAGTTATCCAGATATAACAAATTAAGCACTTAGTATACACTTGCAAATCAGATCTAGCATTCTATACATCATAAGCACTAAGCATAAAGTTATATAACAGATCTATCTACGTATCTCAAGCACTTAGAAAAAGAAGATATAAACACATCAAGTTGAAGCATAAAGCATAACACACATATTTACGTGGTTCACCCCCACCCTGGGGCTATGTCCACCAACTCTTATTCTTTATTAGTGTCTTCAATCAGTTACATCCCAGAGCCTAAAAAACCCTACTTCGTACAGGACAAAAGATCTACGTAGCTCGCTAGATCCTTCTTCCTTACGTTTACAGTACCAAGCCTTCTATGACTTCTTACAACAACTTGCACTTAGCTCTGGAAGCCTTTTACAATCATGCATAGAACTCTTACAAAATCCTACATGCACTTAGCTTACATTCACATTACATAGATGCACCACTACCACTTCATGACTACTTCCCCCCTATTTACATCGCTTAGACCTCTATTTATATATTACAAAATGGGCCTAAGCATGAGTAAACTCATGGGCTGACATCCCTTTCATGTTACATTATCCCAAAAACCCAAAAGGGGGCCCAAAGTGGGACGAGATACTATGATCTTCGATCCGTCTTGCGCTCCATCTTCGACAGGCTGTCAAAGTCCCAAAAACGGTTAAATATGACCAAGTAACTCCAAAGCATGGTCAAGGGCCAACAACTATGCACTAGAGAAACAGATCTACGCATAGATATTTCCTTATTTTCCTCATTTCCCAACAATCACAGTTTCAGGTCCTAGCAACGGAACCATTTGTTGGCACAGGGGTATACCCAGGGTTCAACACTACAACAACGCACCAACAAAACCCTAACTATCATCCATTTCGACAACACCTGTGAAGCAAATGAAGTCTCAACCGAGGTAGAGGCAGGGGTGGTTGTAGGAATCAGGTGTCTACAACCTTAGCTGGGACATAGATCTGTGATTACAATGCCTTAATAGACCACGTAGTAGTTATAGTTCATTAGTATTCAACCTTAGTTTACAGCGTAGATAAACCCTAATAACAGAGCATCACAGTATTCACCCAGATCTCATATATTAAAGCACTAAGAATATCAATATAGATCAGACCTAGCATCTTATTCACATCTTTAGGCACTAAGCTATCATATTCATCTAAGCATACATCATTACATTAAGCATAAATCATATAAACACTAAGACAACCATAATGCACAAAGCAACCATAACACAGGATATACATGGTTCACCCCTAGCCTGGGGCTACGTCCACCAACTCTTCTTCTGTCAAGTTTCTTACAGGAACAAAGAATCAAAACCCTACACCACATAGGACAGGAGATTTGCGCGCACTTCGTCAGATCCTCCTTCCACGAGTTACAGTACAAGATCTCCTCACACAGTCTGTGCACAAAGCACTACAAATGACCATACACTGAGCACATAGCCTCTTACAATTACTTGCACTTAGCACCTAGAATCAAACACTGGCCTTGTTGGCGTTGGAAGTCACACCTGGATTGTAGCAGGAGTAGAGCCCGACGCCCATAATTTTGTGTCACGTTTTGTTTATAAAGGGGTGATCAGATGGAAGTAAACTCGGAACAGTATCGTTCTAACTCAGAAAACTAGGCTGGAACAACAGTGACACATGAGGTCTTGACGTAACTTAAGCCAGTAATAATGATAGTGGTGAGTAAGTGGGGAGAGAGAGGAGAAATAACGTCTTCTCTGGACGTCAGGTCTTCTAGTAGCCTTCACAAAAGAGGAAAAGTCTCGGCTATGAGATCTTCTCAGAGCCAAACAAGTTCAAAATGAGCCCAAGAAGATTGAAAAACTGATAAAATCAAACCTACATAATATAGCAATGCAACACCCGACTGGATCATTCATGCCCGGGATCTTAGATTCAGAGAAAAAGGGAAAAGAACAAGCTGGCTACCATTAAACAAGAAGTCTCAAATGTTCGTCTATAACCATAGAACCAGAGGATGGATTAAAGATTTACAATCGGGAGCTGTGCTCTACCATTGATAGATTACAAAATGGCAAAATTTCCTACATGTACTCAAAGAAAAACCACAACAACGAAACTGAGACACTGTATTAAAAACATTGTGTCTGCATGTCCAGTGACAATCTGCACATGCAGTCTCTGAATGATCGTGCACTTATGACAGACGCAATCGAACTCCTGACAATCCTGCGGATGAACCGATGTGATTTTAATTCTTCTCCCGACTTTCCATTTATGGCGGAGACAATGTCTAACCACCACCAACTACCTCAATAATTGCTTCCTTGGGATTGAGAACGGCCTGACCAACTCTGCACTTTTGAGGTGTGGGGGTCTTCTCGCCCTGCCACCTGGATCGGCTGAACGGCCTGATGGATAAGACGTGGAGGCCAGTGCAAAGGCTAGGGTGGATAATTGGAAATAGTGGATGGGCGTAAGTGACATGGAACGCAGGGCTCAAGTGGATAAGAAGTTGAGACGATCATATAGATGAAGGCGACTGGGAGAGAAAGAGAGACACATGGCAGGAGGTGAGTGGGTGATGAGATGGAAAGGGGCCATGTGGTCGAGGGGAAGAGGGTTGTGGCACCTGATGACGAGGTGAAGTGCCATGGAAAAATGACAGGGAAGCCACAAGGCGGTAGGCCCGAAGGAAGGAGGAAAGATGAGTTGGAGGATGAGGGGGAGAACACCTGGCAGGAGGTGACAGGTGGAAACAAGAAAAAGGGGGGAAAAAGGGATGGGCCAGGATGGAACTGAGTGGAAGGTGTACAGTGGAAGGTGGAGGATATTGGATACATGATGATGTGGGTCCCGTTGAGAGCTGCCAATTCCGGACCCCCCCCTTTGTTAAAGGTAGAATGGAAAGGGGGGTCCGGAATCCAACCTTGACCGCAGATCTGGGCACTTTGATCTAGGCCGTTGAGAGATGTGCGACCAATTATGGACTCCCCACCTTACCTTAAAGGTAGAATGACGAAGGGGGTCCATAATCCAATCCTGACCACAGATCTGGGTGTGCAGATTCTGGCCGCCCAGATTTGCTCGTTGCTTACCCAAATATGCAATTATGCCCCAACTTAGGATAAGTGGGTTTTTACTCTGCTGCTTGCCCTCTTTTTACCAATGGGGGTTGCCTTTTAGGAAAAATACCCCTCTTACATGTTTAGGTGCTAACATTAGGCTCCATGGGGGAAAGAGTCGTCCCTGTGATGCTCTAAGGACTTTTTGTAGTTCCAGTGCTTACTATTGGGCTATGGAGTCATTTATTAAGATGAAAACAGAAAACAATATTTACAAAAACAGAGGTGTCATCTCCGACTCAGAAAAAACATTTTTTCAAGAAATGCCCATTAACTGGGCCATTAAAAACTTCTTTTCCTTCCAAATCCTGCAACCTGTAAGTGTTGTTTGAGAATACTTCAGAGATTCTGAAAGGCCCAATCCAGAGGGAATCAAACTTATTGTGTTTGCCTCTATCCTGCCTGGGTGCATCCCACTTGAGCACCAGATCACCCGGCTCAAAATATTTCTTCTTTCTCTTCCTGTCAAAGTCTTGCTTGATCTTTTGCTGATGACTATAGGCCCTGTTCATTACTTGCTCCCTGATCTATTGCACTTCCACTATTTGATGAATTCTCCTAACCATATGGTCTGGTTCTCCTTCAAGGTCATGAAAATTTTTTGCCACAGATAAAGCGAGTTGAGTAGGAAAAACAACCTCTGTCCCATAAACAAGTTGGAAAGGTGAGGTGATCATGGACCTCTTTGTTGTCACTCGATCAGCCCATAGAGCGAATTTGAGTTTTGAATCCCAGGCCCTTTTATTGTCTTCCAATAATATTTTAATGAGCTTGATCAGGCTTTTATTGGAAGACTCCGCCATTCCATTTCCTTGAGGATAATAGGGAGTGGAGTGAATTAGTGAAATCTCAAACTGTTCACAGAACTTAACCAAAGGCTCAGACCTGAAAGACACAGCATTATGGGTGACAATTCTGTTGGGGCAGCCAAATCTAGCTATGATGTCCTCTAGGAAGCTGATAATTACTTTGTGTGAAGTACTCCTGGTGGGGGCAGCTTCTATCCACTTGGTGAAATAGTCTGTCGCAGTCAGGATCCATCTATGTTGGCCACTTGAGGGAGGATGAATTTCTCCAATGAAGTCCAATCCCCACTGCTGAAAGGGTGCCGAAACTACTACAGGCTTTAGTGGCAGAGATTTGAGCTGCTGCTTTCCTAAGAACTTTTGGAATTTGATGCAAGCTCTGATTCCTCTGCAGACATCAGCGAATAAAGTGGGCTAGTAATACCCATCCCTAAGGATTTTGTGAGTTGTGGTCTTCCAGAAATGATGACCCCCATAAAGGCCACTATGGAAATCAAACATAACTTTCTGGGCTTCTTGTGGATTCAGGCACCTTAAAAATACCCCTAGAGGGTCTTTCCAGTATAAAGCTTAGTCAATGAGGCAATATTTGACCGCCTTTGAGCTTTAAAACTCTTGCCTTTCTCTTTCCCATTCCATCAGGAGGCTTTAATTCTTGCAGAGAATATAAAATATCTCTATACCAAGTGCATTATGCTAGTGATAAGTCACCCTAAGAACTCTTGTTGGATGACTCAGCTTGCTTATTTTTTGAATAGGCGTTGATGAAGCTAATCCCCAAGGCTTCGCAATTGGATTCAGCTAGCAGCTTGGCTAAACCCTACCCCTTTATCAACTTGGTGGGCTTAATCTCCAGATCAAACTCCAGGATCTTGGCAATCCATTTACCCCTTCTCCCATCTATGTCAGGCTGTATAAGAATGTCCTTCACAGAGGCTGAAGGAACGTATGTAGTGACCCTTGAGTGCAAGACATAGACTATGAAAGCTTTGAGAGATTTCACCAAGGCATAGGCCTGCTTCTCCATGATCTCGTACCGAACTTATGCATCTCTCAAGGCCTTGCTAAAGAATGAAATGGGTTGTTCTCGCCCTTCCTCATTTTTCTGCAATAAGACCGTTGCTACTGTATCAAAAGAAGCAAAAGAAAAAATCAGGAAATCCTTGAAATAATCAGGACTGATCAGCACAAGTGCCTCAGTCAATGCCTTCTTTATTTGGATAAAATATTCCCTGGGTTCAGCAGTCCATTTAACTTCATTTCCTTTCTTGAGCATGGCTATGATGTGTTTCACCATCTCAGCAAAATTTGAGATGAACCTCCTCAGAAAGTTAATCTTCCCTAAAAAAGATTGAACTTCCTTTCTAGATCGGGGAAGTGACAGGGTCTGAATTACTTCCACCCTACTGGGATCAATCCTTACTCCTTCTGCTGATACTATATGACCTAACAGTTTCCCTTCCTTCATAGCAAACAAATATTTCTTGGGGTTTAAGGATAGGCCAAACCTCTGGCACTTCAAGAAAACTTTCCTCAGGTGACAGCAATGCTCTTTGTCCAACCTGGAGAAGACTATGATGTCATCCAGATAGATCACCACAAACTTATCTTTCTACCCAATGAAGGCTATATCCATGGCTCGTTGAAATGTTGCCCCTGCATTCATCAATCCAAAAGGAATTTTGGCATACATGAATGTGCCCCAAGGAGTGGTGAAGGTCGTTTTTTCTCTATCCTCGGGCATGACTGATATCTGGTTATAACCAGAGAAACCATCAATCATGGATATCCTAGATGCACCAGTTACCCTCTGCAATATGTGTTCCATGTTGGGTAGGGAATAATTATATTTCTTTGAGCTCCTATTTAGGTTCCTGAAATCAACACAGAGTCTGATTTCTCCACTTTTCTTCCTCACCGGGACCAAATTGGCCACCCATTCGGAGTATCTTAAGGGGATAATGATTTGGGCATCTAGCAACTTCTTCACCTCTATTTCCCTAATAGGCAGCAACACAGGATTTATCTGTCTTAGCTTTTGCCTAAATGGTTTGGCTTCTACCTTCAGTGGGATCTTGTGTTCAATGACAGATGTGTCATATGTCTTGAGGTCTTCATAGGTCCATGCAAACACATCAACAAATTCTCTTAATAATTTAGTGTATTCGGCCCTCTATTCTTGATTCAGGCTGCTTGACAACTTAACGAACTTAGGCTCTTCTTGTGTGCCAATGTTACACTCATATATATCAACATATCCTCCCGAAACATCAACTTTTACTGCCACATCATTCCCATCGAACAGTGTTTCTAAAGGGACTAGTCCCCTTGGAATGTGATTGCTGGGTAGTTGAACAATATGGTGATTAACAATTTTATTTAAGAATACCTCAGAGTGAGGGTCTCCTTCGGGATCAGGGTCCTGATCAATGTGCAATGAAAAAAACTCATCGACAGGCTGAAGAAATTTTTTGATTTCAAGATCGTCTTCGAATACCTTCCAATGCTTTACATTGTCTGGGATGGATGGCCTATATCTTATCTCGACCCCACATGTGATCTTTAGTGGCAGAGAGATTCTGAACAGACTAGCTGAAACAGCTAAGGAATCGGTCGAAGTATTATCCTCCCTTGGGACAAAAGAAATCTTGAAAGCTGAGAAGAAATTATCAATCAGGTCCCATACCTTGTTTCAGTAACTTCTGAGCCGAGGATTCTTGGTCCGATAAACATTCTTGACCTGTTGGATTATCAATTCAGCATCTCTAAACACTTCCATCTCCTTTATTCCCATTTCTTTTTCAACCCTCGTACCCAGAACAAGAGCTTCATACTCTGCCACATTGTTGGTGGTTTCAAATTCCAACTTGTATGACAGGGATATGGTCTCTTGACAAGGCGATATGAAAACTACTCCAGTGCCAGCACCTATACAGGAAGAAGCTCCGTCAAAGAACATTTTCCAAATAGAGGTGGTTGAAGGAGGTATCTACTGATTAAGAATGGGTTTCTTTCCGATCTGTAAAGGGACATTAGGAGTTTCAATGATCTGCAACAAACTGGACCCCAAATCAATGTCAAGTACAAAGATGGGATGATTGGTGGGGTTTGCTTCATCACTAACAATATAGGCTAGCTGATCTTCTCTATACAACCTCATGTGTTCCCCTCCAAATATTGGAATGGTGGCATATGTGAGATCCATCTGTAATGTTCGTCCATGTCTTTTAATCCAAGACCTAGACAACAACATGCCAAACTTGGGGGGAACATCAACTACCATAATGTCCAGGACCACACTCTTCATTGGAAACTAAAATAAAGAGACCAACAAGTCTTTGATGACTCCAAGACATTGCACCCTCCTTGAATCAAAAGAGTACAAATCATGATAAGCCTTTGTCACTTCCAGCCCCAACTCTTCCATGACTATTTTGAGCATAAGGTTGTGGGAAGCTCCTGAATCCATGAGGCAATTATGCAACACTTTATCACGTATGTTCAAGGAGGTGTAGAAGGGAGGGGATGAATCATCTATGTCTTCCACCATGGGACCTAGGATGACTGCTGGATTTTCATCTTGAAGGTTCATTAAGTCAGGGGAAGGCTAGCGGGACTCAGATTGTAGCAGTTTGGAGAGGGACCTTTTGAAGTCTTCATTTTTAACTAGCTCTGAGAGGGGGATGGGAATTCTGATATTTTGAATTTCATGCTCAAAATTAAAGGAGGAAATAGACTTAGGAGCTTCCCTTACCTCAGAAATAGGTTCTTTGACTGTTGGCGAAGCATTCTGAGTTTTATTTTCTTTAGTAGTGGTTGCTACAGATTTAGTAGGCCTTTCTGCTATGAGGGGCTGATCTTGGCTTTCAAAGTTTCCTTCTTTCTTCTTTGACCTAAGGGGGTATCTGCTAGAGGTGTTGTTGGCCTTTTCTCCTTAACCTAACTCATTGATTTGAATTTTCATAAGGGATTCTTGATATGCAGACTAAGTCAAATGGGGAAAAGGGGAAGTTTCTTCAATACAGTGAATTTCAGGATCAAGCTCATCTATCTCCTCTCCTTCCTCATGAGCAACTAGGTTATTTTGAAGGGGGGTTTGAATCCTTTGATCTTCTCTATCTTTCCCCCTTTGTTCCCTTAGGAAAGCCTGAGGCACATTGTTATTATGTCTCCTGAAACCTCTATTATCAACATTCTGGGGATTTCTATACATGGGCTTCCCTTCTAACTCCTACCTTTCCATCCTAGCCGAAAGCGATTTTAGCATTCTAGTTACCTAGTCAGACTGTAGGGGAAGGGGAGAGGAATGGGATGGGGAGGCTTCAATCCTTTTCCTAGATATATCTCTATCATCCTTATCCCTGAGTCGGTAAATAGCTAGTATATTAGATTCTACTTCCACGACCGCATCCTGTATGTGAGCCAGAGTAGTGGCTCTTCTCTCCCTCAACAGTAGACAGAAATCAGGATCAAAAGCACTAGCATAAGTGATCTTAGTTGAGGCTTCAGAGGGCTTTATCTCAGCGGGGATTTTATTATACATTTTATTGAATCTCTTAGAGAAGTCATAGATAGACTCTCCTTCTTTTCTCTTCAAGGACCCAAACTCTGTCATGTAATACATGAAGTCTTTTTTGTCTCCCCATTATCTCAGAAAGGTGTTATCCAAAGTCTCAATCCCATCTATAGATCCAGGAGGTAGGACTCTAAACCATTTCCTAGCTTCGCCTTCTATGCTATGGACAAAAATTCTCATCCATACATTTGCATGCATGATAAAATGATCATCTATGAAGCTGTACAAGGCTTCAAGGTGTTCTTCTGCAGTTATGTCTGCTTCGCCTGTGAACTTGGGTAGCTTCTTAAGGTATCCATCTGCTGGGAGGGCATTGAGAGGTTGTGGTAACACAAGGGGTGCATACCTAGTAGCTATTACGGCCTCTATTCTTGTCATGGGGGGATTAACTCCTGCCATGGGAATATTAGGTGGAGGAGAACTTGAAGGAGAAGGAATGCGAATAGGGGATACCGGAAATGAGCTTCCTGGAGGAAAGGGAAACAATGGGGAATGCAGAGAGAGAGATAAGGGACCTGAATGGGTAGATGCTTCTCTCTGTGTAGTAACAATAACAAGAGGAGGGGTGGTGAAATATTCTATGGTCTGAGGTCTGTGCCAAGGTATAGCTTTGGGGGAGAGGGGAGTGACAAGGATTTATCTATCTAATGCTAGACCAGGAGGGGAAAAATCAGTAGGAACACTCCCGAAATTCAGGAAAAGGGGAACCTCAGAAACAGGTTTGCTAGGAAGCTGAGAAGAAGAAAATGGAGTTTCTATGGAAAGAAGTGGTGAATTACCTGGTTCAGTGGTGGAGATTTCTCCTAGAGAGGCCTTCCCTTTTATGATAATCACCTCTGGATCCACTTCAGGCATGGCTAGAGGCAGTTGAGGATGGGATCGCGTGTGTCTTCCACTAGAAGCCACAACTAATCACAACAGGTTCGTCGCAGTGGAGTCATCACAATGGAGTCGCCAGGTGCACAATATCAATATTCAAGGGCTCTGATGCCTAATGCACCTTCAGAATCAGAAGCTCAATGTCGTTCAATCCCAGGGAAGATTTTCAACTTTTTCCCCGGCAACGGCGCCAGAAATGTTGGCATTGGAAGTCACTCTTGGATTGCAGTAGGAGCATAGCCTGATGCCCATCAGTTTATGTCACGTTTTGTTTATAAAGGGGTGATCAGATGGAAGTAAACTCAGAAAAATATCGTTCTAACTCAGAAAACTAGGCTAGAATAGTAGTGACACATGAGGTCTTGACGTAACTTAAGCCAATAATAATGATAGTGGTGAGTAAGTGGGGAGAGAGAGGGGAAATAAAGTCTTCTCTGCACGTCAGGTCTTCCAACAGCCTTCACAAAAGAGGAAAAGTCTCGGATATGAGATCTTCTCAGAGTCGAACAACTTCAAAATGAACCCAAGAAGATTGCAGAACTGAAAAAATCAAACGTACATAATATAGCAATGCAACACCCGACTGGATCATTCATGCTCGAGATCTTAGATTCAGAGAAAAAGGGAAAAGAAGAAGCTAGTTGCCATTAAACAAGAAGTCTCAAATGTTCTTCTATAACCAAAGAACCAGAGGCTGGATTAAATATTTACAATTGAGAGCTGTGCTCTACCATCGATAGATTACAAAATGGAAAAATTGCCTACATATACTCAAAGAAAAACCACAATAGCGAAATCGAGACACTGTATTAAAAACATTGCGTCTGCATGTCCACTGAAAATATGCACATGCAGTCTCTGAATGATCATGCACTTATGATAGACGCAATCGACCTCCTGACAGTCCTGTGGATGAACCGACATGCTTTTAATTCATCACTGGACTTTCCATTTATGGCGGAGATGATGTCTAACCACCACCAACTACCTCAATAACTACTTCCTTGGGATTGAGAATGACCCAACCAAATCTACACTTTTGAGGCATGGGGATCTTCTCACACTGCCACCTAGATAGGTTGAACGGCCTGATGGATAAGATGTGGAAGCCAGTGCAAAGGATGGGGCACATAATTGGAAATAGTGGATGGGTGGAAGTGACATGGAATGCGAAGCTCAAGTGGATAAGGAGTTGAGACGATCATACAGATGAAGGTGACTGGGAGAGAAAGAGAGACACATGGCAGGAGATGAGTGGGTGATGAGATGGAAAGGGGCCATGTGGACGGGGGGAAGAGGGTTGTGGTACCTGATGATGAGGCGAATTTCCATGGGAAAATGACAGGGAAGCCACAAGGCGGTGGGCCCGAAGGAAGGAGGAAAGATGAGTTGGAGGATGAGGGGGAGAACACCTGGCAGGAGGTGACAGTTGGAAATGAGAAAAAGGGGGGAAAAAGGGATGGGCTAGGATGGCACTGAGTGGAAGGCGTATGGTGGAAGGTGGAGGATATTGGAGACGTGACGATGTGGGTCCCTCCAAGAGCCACCAATTCCGGACCCCCACCCCCCCTTTGTTAAAGGTAGAATGGCAAGGGGGGTCTGGAATCCAACCTTGACCATAGATCTGGGTGCTCTGATCTAGGTCGTTGAGAGATGTGCGGCCAATTATGAACCCCCCCCCCCACCTTAAAGGTAGAATGGCGAAGGGGGTCTGGAATCCAATCCTGACCGCAGATCTGGGCGCGAAGATTCTGGCCACCCAGATTTGCTCGCCGCTTACCCAAATATGAAATTGTGTCCCAACTTAGGATAAGTGGGTTTTTACTCCACTGCTTGCCCTCTTTTTGCCAATGGGGGGTGCCTTTTAGGAAAAATACCCCTCTTACATGTTTAGGTGCTAACAATCCCCTTCTTACATCGCCTATCTTTCTATTTATACATTACAAAAAGGGCCTAAATATGGGTAAACCCTTGGGCCAACATCCCCATACCCGTTACATAATCCCAAAACCGAAAAATCCCTGAACAAGGGGCCGAGATCCCGCAATCTCTGCTTCGTCTTATGCTCCACCTTCGACAGCCTGTCAAATCCCCAGCAATAGTTCAAACTTGACCAAGGATCTCCAAAAATTGGTCAAGGGACAACAATCATTATCTAATCTAACTAAATACATTCTAGAAAAGAATAAGTATAATAAAATAATTTTATACTAAGTACTTTAGTAACATAATATCTAACATACCAAACAGTCGAAATCATTTTTTCTCCAATTCTAGGAAGACAAACTTTCACTGAACCTTTTCCATAAGGTGTGGGTGTCGTATCACCAACCAAAAATATCGAATTTAGTTGACATTCTTGAAATGTCCAAAAGAAGTCACGTCAAAAAGTCATATGTTGAGTAGCTCGAGTATCCAATATCTAAGCATCTTCATAGTCATTTTTAAGAGAATAATGTGAAACTTCTAAGGCTATTGATTCATAATTTTGAAGCGTAGTAAATACATATTTTGAAGCATCATCCTCTCGATCATTAACATATTGCACTGAAGTGGATTGTTGCTTAAAATTTGGTATTTTCTCGATTGGAGTGCAACAATATTCTACTTAATGAAAAAATTGGTTTCATTATATGCATACAACTTGACTAAAACCTATGCCTCTTCCATACTGATTATTACGATTTTGAGGTCATTCTGATTAACTTATCCTGAAGTTGTTTGATCTTTGTTGAAAATGTTTGGTTCCTCTTCCTTGACTAATGAATCCTCATCAATATATCACAACTAATGCATCCTCATCAATCAAATAATACCCAACAACTATTAAAGCATCTTTGTTCAAACCATAGGAATATCCATTGGGTCAAGAGAGTTGTACCCATTCAAGGACACCGTGCTTGAAAGGAGGAAAATTAGCAGTCACCTTAGTAACACCTTGACCAATCAATTGATTTATCTTATAAGTAATGAGAAACTTAAGTATTTTTTCATGTTGTAGTGTTCCTTAACCCTTAAAATTGGAACACAACCAAATATATAGATCATATAATTGAAATAACTAAATATAAGAGACAATAATATGAGAGATGTAAAATATACCCTTGTATTAAGATAAATTCATGAAAACAAATGTTCACATTCCTCTTAAGGTGGAGTTACCTTTCACTAAGTAGAGGTCCAAATAAAACAACACATGACGAACATTCCATAGTCTCCTTTCTTTTTAAATGTATTTTTAATAGAAAAAAATTGTTAATCCCTAGTGTTGTATAGATATTGCACCCTGCAGGAACTGAACTCCCTTAGGTTCTATCAACGCCTAATAGGAATAGAGACATAAACTAAGGATGTTCCTAGATCTTATTCATACATGAAAAAATCCCAAAGATCAAAGTGAACATGCATGTATTGACAACATATCTAATAGTGTATCATAACACGTCATTATACTAATTCTCTACTAATGAATACACAAAATTTATATGAACAATTAGATAGAGGGAAACATCCAATATGTCTTCTATTAATCAAAGAATCAATATTACAACTTACAAATGTAGACTGAAGAGATGGCCTCCTTCCAAGCTCATTTCCCAAGTATTGCAACCAAATCACTAGAGTAACCTTGCTAGCTCTTTCCTCCCTCTTTTCCATGGGAAATGGCTTAGTTCTAATAAAGATTTAGGGATAAGGCCATATAGTTATTAGGATAAAAATCTTGAGCTCATAATGGAAGATTTCTCGAGGATAAAACCCAAGAAATCAGTGGGAGGTCCTATCCATCGAAACCAAATCCATAAATAGGAGCTTCTAGACTTGGTAACTCCATAG
>JZKD02S0216991.1:170372-189763 GCA_000966675.3 Picea glauca
ACCTTCTAAGAAGTCCTCTTACATTTATTATATCTAATTACCCATTTATTATATCTAACTACCATAGTGGGTCTTATTTAATAATATAGTGGACCTAGTCCACCTTACATTGAATCACCTCCATTATTATCACTATGGGCCCTCTGGGCCCTCCACTACCTCTCTAGCTACCTTACATCGACGAATAAAGATCGGGTTTTTATGGCTAAATTTATTTCTAAACATGATTTGACAGATCTCTCCTAAAAAGTACCAAGTTTTTGAATATATATAGAACCGTTATTCATTATAACAAAATCATTTCTATATTATGCAGAGCACACTTTCTTAGCAAGCTAACTTCTGTATGTATACGTATTTTTATCGCAGAAGAGCTAAAGCAGGATCTCCAGTCATGGCCCCGTGAAAAGCATCCAAAGCCAGTGTTGAGGTTTCGGGACAAGGTTCGGACAACGTCACTGATACTTCACCTCGAAGTGTCGACTCGATCCCGAACTAGTCATTCATTTCTGATGTTCTACAGGCCGAATTAGTGGATTATTCCGATGATTCCAGCAACAACGAAAAATACAACATAACCACCAAATATAAGATCATCCTTCAATCGGGAATGCATAAAGTAGCGGCTAGGCCACGACTGTTCCCCTACTACGATATGGTCCAATGGGCATTGGACCATGTGGACATACCAACCAGGACCATCATGAATGAATAGAAGGTCACCATCGAGACTTTCAGACCTGAACATCTGCAAGCCATGTATAAGTTGCCCACAGCGTCCGAATTTACATATGGTGCCAAATTCTTGGATGAGTTCAAACAGAAGGAATGTGTGCAGTATGATAAAACCATGTATAGATTAATAAAAGATTGGGTTTCGCACCTTGTGAAGTTCAGGGCAGACAGTCATGGTATATATTCAATAGCTTTGTTAGAACCGCAGTACAAGTATGTAGCTATGATGACATGTAGATTATACGGGAGAGAGGACACCTGAAATTTCTTTCTTCCATGGGTGCCTCTGATATTTCAATTCACCGAAGGTTGTTCCTTCGACTGGGTGAAAATGTTGTCCGATAGCTTGACTAGTTGGGTCATAGAGTATCGGGCACAGAAAGAAAGCGGAAAAATTTCTTCATTTTTTATGTCTGCATACATTATGGACGTTGTTTTCTTTCTAACACCTTTTCCATTAATGAGATGGAGTTGGACTCTAGCAGAGGACGAGCCTATCCACGTCTATCATGCGAAATTGTGGGAAAACAAAGTGGCAGATTTCATATATGAAATCTTCAACTGGGTGATGTACCTCTGCATGTCACTATTTTCGGTCACCCACCACCCAGGATCTCGGACAGTATAGTGACGAATTTGACCAGCATAGTTGACTGGTATGTAGAAGCCAAATTCTCATATCTCATAGTTTTCGGGGCTTCTGTTCCCCCACATGCATTGCCATTATTCATTCCTGACAAGCTGGCTTGTCGTGAGGTTGCTAGAAAAATAGTAATCGGTGGCATCAACAAAGAGCTGAAGGGATACTCAAAGAAGGTATGGCCACCTTTTCCTATTCATTTAAATTTATGTTCTTTATTAGATTTTGGGCATGCTAAAGCTGAGGAAGCAGCCCTGGAAGACCTAAATTTGGTCCTTATTGAGTACAAGAAGCACGATCCGCAAAGGGTCATGAGCAATCATTTGGCCAGTTGCGGACTCAAGAGATTCGAGCACAAGAATTCACCCTCGGATGACATTTTCCGAGGTGCAAGATCCTATGCCAAGATTCTAGCTCAGATACAAACCTTGGCACCTGAGGAGAGAGCCGATGTTCTGAAGTTACAAGAACATCGACGCAGTTGTCTTCCCGCAGTGTTGCGGGGTGAGAATCCGATTACAGCGAAGGCAAAACAAAAAGATGTCGAAGGCTTCAAGGATGCGACTCCTGGTTAAGAAAAACACCAGGACGAGGAAGAGCAAACTAAGAGTCGGAAAGTAGAGATAAAGACTCCCAGCGCACCAAAAAATAAGAGTCCAGTTACTACTCCGAGACAATCAGCGAAGCAAATCGAAGAACCTATCACATCAGTTACTCCCTTGCAATCAACTTAGCGAAATATTGACGCAGGGTGGATCTTCAATGAAGAGTTGAGGCCTATAAGGGTAGAAGAGCTCCCTCCGAATGAGTTCTTCTTCGATAAGAAGAGAAAGGTAGTGGTAAAAAGGGAATTCTATCAGGAAGGAGAGTCAACAACCAAGAAATGCAAAGTTATAACTGATGGGAAAGACAAGAGGAATGAACAATTCGCGACTGAAATAGCAGGGACAATAGGAGCATATGCCACGGTGAATCAATTTTCAGTCGGGCTTTTAAAAAACCAACTGAAACAAAAAAATCGCCTCATCAAAACCCTAGAGGCGAGACTAGCCACTGCAGAGGAGGCTGCCAAGGACCAGGCGAGTGCAGGAATAGAGCAGGCCAGGTTGGCCGATAAAAACGAGATAGATCTGCTCAAGACTAAGCTCGAACAAGCACAGCTGGTGGTTCAGAATGGTTAGGTGCAAGCGAGCTAGCAAAAAGATTTGGTTGAACAGCTATAGGCTAGAGTAGAGATTGCCGAAAGTAAAGTGATAAATATCGAGATGTTCCAGTCCCAGGCGATGGAGATTCGGAGTAGAGTCTCTGTGGCCCAACAAAATTTACTCGCCAGGGTAGAAGTGATTCGGGACAACTGTTTGCTAGTCAATCAGGTTTTGGGGAACTTATCTTCTAGAGAAAGGGAAGCTGGAGCGGCACGGGTCGCCTTCCAAGAGGCTGTGATAGCCACAAACAATAGGGATTCAGGAAGTACTCCCAGGTTCACCATTTTAGAGCAGACCAGAGGAAACATTCTATTGAAAGAATGGGAGCATAGCATCTCGGAAGGCAAGCTGCAAGCCAAAAAGGTAACGAATTCCTTAGAAGAGGCCTTTAGTTCTATAGATGGCAATATGCTAGGCATCGATAGCGAAGGTAATGCCGAGGCATTGATTCAAATGATTATGGCGAAAATCTCGCTTGATTTAAATGAAAAAGACGAAAGATATTCAACCGAGATCTCGTAAGTGACTATGGCAGACATAGTCGAAATAGATAAATGTATGATTAAACCAAGTGCACAATTATGTGCTATCGACATTATAGATAGACAGATGGAAGGCAGGTTGACGCAATTAGCCTGAGATTGTTACTCTTTTGAAGCCAATTGTCAAGTGGAACCGTCAAGGTTGATATCTCGGCTGGTTGAAAGATGTGTCACCTGCACCGAGCACGTGCGAGGACAAGCTTCTGGCACCAAGTAAAGACAGAGAAGAAGAAATGGAGCGATTGAACTCCTCCCAATCATAACTGAAAATTTTGTAACGATTGTGATTCCATCTTATTGTAAAACTGTATAAATATACCATAGAAAGAAAGAAAAGGGGCTGGAACTTTTTGTGTCAATTGTAACAGAGTTTTTACATTTTGAGAGTTAATACAAAGCAAATATGAAGATTCTCAATTCCGTCACAACTATGTTATGAGTTTGTTTTCTTGTATCTCATATTTCGTTTCATTTCATATTCGTATTTGATGAATGCTTCGCTATAATTTAGTACAACCTCTACTATAGTGAATGAATTTTGGTTTTCTATATTGTTTACTGTTTTTCCTTTGTACCAGCTATCAGCAGGTGTAAGACCAGTCAACACTTTCAGAATTCTACATGTATTTTATGCTTCATCGGGTTATTTCCTTACATCTTTCTTCTTCTGTTTATACGTGAGATTCTCCCTTGATAGGAGCCTTACTCGATAGATAGCTAAATGTTTTTCTCCCACCTCATACATTTTATTAAGATATAACCCAGTTACGGGAAAGAGCCTTTGATTTGCACCCCATTTTATTCCTGAAACCGTAAACTCTCTTTTATACGACCGAATTGACACAACACTTAATTTTCCCTCTAAAGTTTTCTTATTTTACTCTTCCTCCATGACTGTCCCTGTACCAACTCAGCCCAATATCAAACCCGGATTATCAAACCAAATGCACATTGCCTTAAACCTTTTCGATACTATTCTAAAAATAGCCACTACTCGGGTTGAACTTGAATGTTCATGGGCAGCGATTGAACAGGATATAAACATCGAGGAACAGTTGGAAGCTAGACAACGCCAACATAGAAATCTTCCCTAGTTTCCCTTACCGAAGGTTGATGTTTCTCTCTTCTCTACCCTTTACCCACTTTCGGATGCCTAGAAACTGTACTTCTAAGCCTTAAGTACAGACTCTGGAACAACATATTTTTGGCGCCGCTGTAAGGAACCGAAGTTACGAAATCTTTTTCCCTGGGAAAACGACATTTGTATTTCGTTGAAAGTGTTACCCTTTGATAGTGAACGAAGAGTACACACCTTTTTTAAGGCTTTCCAATCTTTCACTTGGCGACTCCACAAATAATAAACTGGCATCCTGTCAAAGGAATACCAGACAAAACCCAGATGGTAAGCAGATTACGCCCGTTACCGATCCTAAGAAGATTCTAAAGGCAAGAGGCTCTCTCAAGCCAATCGTTGCAGTCTACAATCTTAAACCCCCACAACTGAAGACTAAGAGTTCTTATGAACCCTCAACCTCATGCAATCCTCTCTTTGATACTAAAGATTTAACGTCAAGCTTCTCTGAAGTTAGGAGTGAGATTCATCTGACAACCCCCTTAGTATAGAAAGGAAAGGGCCCTCTTGAAAGTTTGTCGGTAGTTGACATACCATCTTTCCTTCAGTTAAATTTCCCAACCTCACCAAATTCCAAAGAGTGTGTTACACATTCAGTTTCCACACCCGTCGGTTCTCCTGATTTCGTCTCTTGCAAATCTGAGGAACCGAGTCCTCTCGTTCCTTATCTTTCCTCATCGGATTTCCTCTTCGTGAAGAAAATAAAGATTCACTTTTAATTTTCTGAAACCCCCTTTACAACTTTCCACAAATAACGATGGCAACCATCAGAGGAGGAGCTGTAGGGTTTATAGGAGGAGGTGGAGGGTTTATCGGAGGAGGAGGGGGAGGAGCTCCTCTAGGAGGAGCTGGAGGCCAAGGGCCTGCCCCCCCTCCCAGAGTGTTTGTGAAAGTTGCAGCTAGATATGCTCCCTTGGTATTGCCCATCCCTCTACATGACCTTCCCGAAAATTACATAAAAAAATTGTCAAAATTCACTGGGGAGGGGGATCTGACCACGATCGAACACATTAATTTCTTTGATCAATTCACAAATATTCTAGGTATCGAACATGAAGATGTATATTCGAGGATTCTTGTTCAAACCTTCGAAGGCCAGATCCGAACTTGGTTTCAGAGTCTACCTGCAACATCTATCTTGTCTTATGACACCTTAGAAGATGCTTTCCTCAGACAGTGGGGCGAAAGAAAAGACCACTTATATTATTTAACCGAATTTGGGTCTTTAAGAAAAAAAAATTCAGAAACAGTCATGGAATTCATTCAGAGATTCAACAAACCATATAACAAAATCCCAACTGAGGTTAAACCGTCCCAACCCTTGGCCAAGGTAACTTTCGTAGGGGCTTTCGAACCGGATTTTGCACTCCTTTTGCAAGAAATAAGGGGAGCCACCCTAAACTGAATGCAAGACGATGTTGTAGAGATTGAGTCTAATATGATGGATTCTGGTAAGCTTAAAGATAAAGTAGAAACAGGAAACCGAGAAACTAAATGCTTTAGAGAACAAGCAAGTCCGCCAAGGTCTAATAGATCCACAGATGACAGGGTAGAAGATATGGCCAGAGTAATTAAAGAATTGTCTAATAAAATATCCAGAATGGAGCTTGAACAGGCCAAAGATGATTCTTTCCCCAAAAAGGATTTCAAGAGGAACCCCAACCCACCAAACCAGCAAAGACAAATAAAAAATGAATATCAAAGAATACAAGCTCCCATAAAGAGAAATTTTTTTATAGGAGAGAACCATCTTCAAGACTTCGAAGATTCGGATAATGATGTCATGAACTTCGGTGATGACTGTACACAACCATATCTGACTAGAGAAGACTATGAAATGTCTCTAAACACTCAACAACCATCGGTTAATGATGAAGAAAGTGATCATACTGACCTTTGTGGCTCTCAACAAGAAATTGAAATGATAATGGTTGAGATCCCACCTAAGTACAACTTAAGATCTAAGAGTAAGCCCATCTCAATTGCTCAACCCAAGAAAATACTCCAAAGAGGTCAAACTTATGAGCCTACTCTAGAAGAGACCTTATTACCCAACAACAAAATGAAAGTAGTAAGCACACAAGAGTCCGAAGTGGGAAAAGTTGAGACCCAAGCACAAGGAACCGAAACCGCTAATAAAATTACGCTTTCAACCAAGACCATGAGTAATAAAGAGGTCCAGACGAATAAATTGGAAAGGAAGGATTCAAAAGTCTCAACCAAAGAAACAAACAAGGTGAGTGGAGCTTTCAGGTTTGAAAATGAGATAAATAATATTAAGATACCAACCCCTCTGGTAGAATTAGCAAAAAACCCCGTTTATCGGAAGCAGATTACCAAAGTGATGGGTGTTTCAGAGCTAGAAAGCTATTCTGACATTTTAAACCTGGAAGATGACAAACCTAACATCACTTTTGGTCCACATTTTGAAGGGGCCAAAGATACTATTGCTCCCTTTTATATCACTTTAAATGTATATGATCAATTGCTACATAATTGCATGTTAGACTCCGGAGCCTCCCATAACGTTATGCCTAAGATTATTATGGACAAATTGGGTCTCCATATCACCAGACCTTATGGAGATATTTACTCTTTTGACTCAAGAAGGGTTAAGTGTATGGGAATGGTAAAGGACTTAGTAGTTACCCTAGCACAGGTCCCGGTTAAGAGTATCCTAATGGATGTGGTTATTGTCGATATTCCCCTTAAGTATGGCTTACTGTTTTCTAGGTCATGGGCAGACAAGATGGGGGGTTCTCTTCCATTGGATATGACAT
Organism: Picea glauca; assembly: GCA_000966675.3. NCBI lineage: Eukaryota > Viridiplantae > Streptophyta > Pinopsida > Pinales > Pinaceae > Picea > Picea glauca. Next base: position 177,407 of record JZKD02S0216991.1, read on the forward strand.
TCACCACCATTCCTATGTTTGGTGGGAAATTTAATCAGTTGTACATAGAAACGAGATTAGCATATATGGTAAGCGACCCTCAAAACCCGAACAATTTCCCTATTTATATTGTGGATCAAGATTTAGGAAATTGTATCTTATCTTTTGATGATGGTTTAGATGGTTTTCCGGAGGAAAACGATATAGATAAGGAAGAGTAAAGTTACATGACAGAGGATGTGTGTAGCACCGGTGTCTAAAAAATGTATTTTGACGGCACCTCATCTTGTCAAGGGGCTGGTGCAGGAGTGCTTTTAGTGGCTCCCGAAGGAAAGTTCGTCGTTCCTTTTTCTTACAGACTGCAATGGGATATAGATTACACTAACAACATTTGTGAATATGAAGCGTTGGTCTTAGGATTAGAGGCTGCCAAGAAGCTAAAAATAAATAAATTAGAGGTATACGGAGATGCAGAGTTAATAGTCAAACAAAGAAATCGACAGTACCAAGCCAAGCATCCTCGATTAAGATCATACAGGAATTGTGCCTGGGACCTGATGGAAAAATTTTTCTCGTCCGTAAATGTCCACTTCATCCCACGTGCAGAGAACTTACATGATGATGCACTAGCTAAAGCAGCTTCAACCTTCTCTCCTCCCACGACTTTCAAACTGAAGTATCACATAGAGATTAGACACAGACCATCTATACCAGACAATATCTAGCACTGGCAGGTATTTGAGGATGACAAACAAATTAAGAAGTTCCTTGAAGCAATAGGTGAATTCTCCGAAACTCATGCAGACCAAGAAAATCAAAATGACCTGATATGGATCATGCAAGAAGGAGAGGATCCTAAAGCTTTTCGAGACAAAATCTCAGATCATCGCATGCTGGTCCTTAAAAACAACCAGATCCTGAAAGGATTGATTCCTCTGGAAAGACTTTTTGATCAAAACGACATACCTCTGAAATCCTCCTTACAACCCCAACCAGAAGAAGTGGAGGATTGTGATATAGGAACCAAAGAAGAATCCAAGGTGGTAAAAATATCCAAATTCCTCCCTCCCAAAATAAAAATTAAGTATAAAGACCTACTTAGACGGTAAAAGGATGTTTTCGCTTGGTCTTATGATGAGTTAAGAACATACGACACTTCTGTAATTGATCACAATATACCTTTAAAGCCTGGGGTCAAACCATTCAGGAAAAATCTTAGACATATTAACCCCATTTTTTTACCTATGATCGAAAAAGAAGTTAAGAAAATTTTAGACGTGAAAATAATAGTACCTCTAAGATATTCAGACTGGGTAGCAAACCTGGTCCCGGTCAGGAAAAAGAGTGGGGAAATTAGACTGTGTGTGGATTTCAGAAATGTGAATAAGTGGTATCTCAAGGACAACTATCCACTGCCCAAAATGGACCATGTGCTAGAGAAGGTAGTTGGAGCCAACTGAATGTCTATGATTGACAGGTTCTCTGGTTATAATCAAATCACCATGAATGAACAAGATAGAGAAAAAACCGCTTTCACTACACCATGGGGTACGTTCATGTATGATAAAATGCCTTTTGGTTTGATGAATGTAGGGGCCACGTTTCAGTGTGCTATGGACATCACTTTCATCGGTGAAAGGGATAAGTTCGTAGTCATTTATCTCGACGATTTGACGGTTTTCTCTAAAACTGACGAAGAACACTTGATACATCTTAAACAGACTTTCAAAAAATGTTGCAGGTTTGGTCTATCTTTAAATCCAAAGAAATCACATTTTGCCATGCGAGAAGGTAAGCTTGTAGGTCATATCATATCTAGGGATGGAATCAGGATTGATCCTAAGAGGATTGAAGCGATAGATACTATAAATATTCCCAAAAATGTAAAAGAAATTCAATCTTTCTTAGGTAGAATAATTTTTTTACGAAGATTTATCCTGAATTTCGCTGAGATTGTAAAACTGATTATAGGTATGTTGAAAAAGGATAGCGAAGTAAAATGGACAACTGAGGCTAAAGCATCGTTCGCACATATTAAGAAATTCATAAGCGAGGCACCTGTGTTAGCGAGTCCCGACTATCTAAAAGATTTTCTTATTTTCTCATTTGCCTCTGAACACACTATTGTCGCGGTGCTCCTACAAAAGAACGAAGAAGGTTTCGAACAACCAATCGCCTTTTTTAGCAAAAGCCTTAGAGATGCAGAACTGAAGTATGATATAATAGAAAAACAAGAATACGCCATGGTAAAAGCATTAAAGGCATTCAAAACGTATGTATTACACTCCAAGATAATTGCATATGTACCTACCAATTCTGTGAAAGATATTTTGGTACAACCGGACAATGATGGAAAAAGAGGGTGATGGCTCGCTAAAATCCAAGAATTTGATCTGGAAGTCAAACCAACCAAATTGATAAAAGGGCAAGGCCTGGCCAAACTCTTAGCTGAGTCAAATTTCAGAGCCCTAGGTATCAATTGCCTGCAGAAAGGTGACAAAGACATGAACCTGAACGAGATGAATGAGTAAACAGGCCCAAACAATATTGAAGAGAAGTTCATATCATCAGGCTCGTACAAAGACATAGTATCATACCTGCTAACTCTAAAATGCCCAAATGAGATATCACCATCAAAAGCCAGAACTTTAAAACTCCATGCAGTCAAATATTGTATCGCCGAAAGTTAGCTATATTGGAAAGATCCACTAGGTTTCCTGTTAGTCTATTTAGTTGAATCGGAAACTCAGCGGGTTATAGACGAATTTCATGAGGGAGTCTGTGGGGGGCATCATGCTTGGAGAGCTACGACTTACAAAATTCTGAGGGTTGGGTACTACTGGCCAAAACTTTTCTCAGATGTTAATGCCAAAGTCCAAGCCTGCAACCCTTGTCAACTATTTGCAGGTAAACAGAAGCTCCCAACACTACCTTTAGTTCCAGTCAAAGCTAAAGCCCCATTTCAGCAATGGGGTCTAGACTTCATAGGCGAGATTAATCCCCATTTCAGTGCTCAACACAAGTGGATCTTAACCACAACAGATTATTTTACTAAATGGGTGGAAGCCATTCCTACCAAAAGGGCAATAGACTCAGTGGTAATCGATTTCTTAGAAGACAATATTTTATCTAGATTTGGTTGCCCTCGAAAGATAGTTGCAGACAATGCCCAAGCTTTTAAATCTATGGCTATGATCAGTTTCTTTCAAATGTACAATATTGTTCTTGGCCATTCCATAGCATATTACCCCCAGGGAAACAAATTGGCCGAGTCATCTAACAAGAGCCTAGCAAATATAATCAAGAAAGTATTGGCTGAAAACAAAAGGTCCGGGCATGTGCACTTAAAATACGCATTGTGGGTGAATCGCATAAGCACAAAAAGGTCAATCGTCATTTCGCCTTTTCAGATGGTATATGGGACCGATGTTGTGCTACCTATAAACCTAGCGCTCCTAGTGATGAAGTTATGGCAAGATGAAAATGAAGAACCCAATCATGTCACCAAGAGGATAAATCAGCTAATTGAGGTTCAACAGCATAGGGTCGAAGTAGATGAAAAGTTGCAGAAATACCAAGATGACATGAAGGCATTATTCGACCGCAAAGCAAAGGACAGAGATTTCCTCCTAGGTGATTTAGTGTTAAGGTGGGATGCAAGAAAGGAAGAAGTAGCAAAACATGGTAAATTTGACCACCTCTAGTATGGGCCGTTCAGGGTCTCGGCTCTGGAAGGGAAAAATTCTTTCCTACTGGAAAATATAGATGGTGAAATCCTCAACGCCCTTGTCAACGGGCGTTATCTGAAGCATTATATGACGTAACAGTCACCAAATATATATATATAACAAAATTTATGTATACTTATATATATATTTTGTATACATATATATGTTTTTCATTTACGGATTGCTTTTTTACTTTCTTTTTCTTTCATGAACTTTCGACACCTTTCGGATAAGCCCGATAACCTTCGTATTTGCCTCTTACAGGATCCCAGTTGCACACAAAACAAGCAGGAGAAGTAAACCAAAAGAGGGTGTTAGAAATAAATCGGCTTAAACAGGTGATACCCAAGAAATTTGATATTGTGCAAAGAAATTGAAACAAAAAGGTATATATGAGATTTCTTAAAGGACATGTTCTAAAGGACTATTAAAGAAAACCGAGGTAACCTCATTCAAACAGCAATATCGGCTGAACTGATAAATAACAGAATTGTTTCTTTGTTTAATCAAAAGTTAAAACAAATTAAATGATTCAGCCAAAATTAAAAGTAGTCAGTCAAAGTAAAGTATCCCCGAAAAAGATCTACAAGAGTCAGTTTTGAATTTTTGACCTCTGTATTTTCAGTCCATAAGTCATCGCTTGTCACCCTTTTCTATCTCCGGGTTGACCTTTTGAAAAGTCAACATCTTTTCGTTTTGCATAAGAAGGGATAAGAGTTTTCGTTTCAACCTTGTGAGCTTCAAAGCAGATTGTGGAAAGAAGGCAGGTCTTCACAACTCCTCGATCCCCTACTAAACGAAGAGATGCTTAAAGTGATCCTAACTTTCCTAGGTTTTTCAACAATATCGGAGTATTGAGGCTTTCTCAAATAGAATGCCCTAAGAAAGTCATTTCCCCTTTTTCCCCTGAGAACGAAGGTGTTGTGAAGGTCAAGGGAAGGTTGGTACCGAGTAATCAAAGTAAGTTGACAAACCTATAATGCAAAATATTACACAGATATCAGCCCTGATACAAACTGATTGCCCCCATCTTCGCACTCTAAAAAGAAAATTATAAGATAGGTGGTGAAAGGAAATTCAGAAATGATTGCCCCCACCTAGTCCAAGAGACGATGAAAGGAAATTTAGAAATGATTACCCTCGTCTCAACATTTAAATACATAAATATATTCCGAAGTGGTGAAAGGAAATTCAGTAAAAGGGGCCAGATAACTTCATCGGGGTACTGAACAGGCTCGCTGGCAGTGAAGAAATATTTGAGATATCTGTAAGGTTGTTATACATGAATATCACTCTACTCTGGTAACCAATTCTTTTTAAAAACTTGATCTACATCCCAAGTTCAGACGGGACCTCCTAATTAAAAACATATAATCTTCTTCTTTTGATGCAAGCTGATAGCCACAAGATCTGTTGGGTCTCCTATAACTGTTTTGATTATCTTAAGGCAGACCTGAATTTAGTAACGGGAAAGGGAAAGTTGTGAAAGGGACTACGACTAAGTTTAAAAATGGTATCTGAGTTTGAAAATCTTTTCAAGGTAAAAAACAAAGTCTCTTTCCCCCTTCGATACCCTGTTCTCAGGAACCTTTTCTCCTGATTGAAGCTATTGACTCCATTTACCCAATATTGTCATGTGGTCTACTGTTCTTCCCATCTTACAAGAAAACAGGATCCCTATTTGGAGCCTATGTTGGAGCCGCCTTTATATTTTTTCTAGCCCGTCTCAAATTTCATGTCTTAATGCTCAAAATCGGAAGATGGTTTGCGTATTTTCTGTCTGTGGTTTCAAAATATCTGAAGCCTTATCATGCAAGAAGCAATGATTATTGTACTCTTGAGGCAAATTCTACTTTTCGGCAAAAAAATTTCCCCCTTTTGTTCTACCTCGGGATTTCACGTGTTGGATGCTATAGATCATGTAGTTCACAAGTCCCGAGCAACGAAACAGCGACATCACTTTAAAATTTTACCCAGGTCAGTAACGGGAGTAAAATTTTCCCCAAATCATGATTAAACGTCATCGAGTTTTCGCGCCTCGGCATTCACTAAATCCAAAAGTTTATTGTCATAACCCCAATAGCCGAAACCATGAAGTCCTTATTTCAGTAACCCATGTGAAGGTTAAAGGTAAAAGCTAAGCCGTGGTTAAGTTCCGTCGGCAATTCGCCACTCGGCACGTTCTCTTTTAAAAAACTACACTATCTAAGCCCAAGTCGTGAAGTCACAATAAATATACGAACGTAATTAATTAAACACTTAATACGAGTTTATCTTCCCTTTTAATTAAAACGTATTATCGTGATCTCGCGGTTTCGTAGCTCGGCACACAAACTTCCCAGAAACTTACCTTCGAAACTCCGAGTCGCGATATGGTGAATATAAATAATTACGTAATTAATTAAGCTCCTAATCACAATTGCGTTTTTATTAACCAAAATCAATCATCGCAATCTCGGGTGTTAGAGGTTCAAAGGGTTAAAGAAAAATCCCCGATACAACGAGAACCGAAAGATTAATTAACTTTGGTAAAACTAGATTAATTAAACCATCAGTATCTCCTGTGTTTTGATGCTTGCACAATTTACAAAGCAGTCTAAATCCTTCCTTACGCCAACTGACATTTCGAACCACCAAAATTTATGGCATTAATTAGGAAATAGGGCGAATCGATGAATAAAGATCAGGTTTTTATGGCTAAATTTATTTCTAAACATGATTTGATAAATATCTCCTAAAAAGTACCGAGTTTTCGAATATATATAGAACCATTATTCATTATAACAAATGCATTTCTATATTACACAGAGCACACTTTCTCAGCGAGCTAACTTCTGTATGTATACGTATTTTTATCGCAGAAGAGCTAAAGCAGGATCTCCATTCATGGCCCCACAAAAAGAATCCAAAGCCAGTGTTGAGGTTTTGGGACAAGGTTCAGACAACATCATTGATACTTCACCTCAAAGTGTCAACTCGGTCCCAAACTGGTCGCTCGTTTCTAATGTTCTGCAGACCGAATTAGTGGATTATTCCGATGATTCCAGTGACAACAAAAAAGATGACATAACCACTAAATATAAGATCGTCATTCAATCGGGAATGCATAAAGTAGAGGCCAGGCCACGAATGCTCCCCTACTACGATATGGTCCAATGGGCATTGGACCATGTGGACATACCAACCAGGACAATCATGAATGAACAGAAGGTCACCATCGAGACTTTCAAACCTGAACATTTGCAAGCCATGTATAAGTTGCCCACAGTGTCTGACTTTACATATGGTGCCGAATTCTTGGATGAGTTCAAACAGAAGGAATGTGTGCAGTATGATAAAACCATGTCTAGCTTAATAAAATATTGGGTTTTGCACCCTACGAAGTTTAGGGCAGACAGTCATGGTATATATTCAATAGCTTCCTTAGAACTGCAGTACAAGTATGTAGCTATGATGACATGTAGATTATATGGGAGAGAGGACACCTCACATTTATTTCTTCCATGGGTGCCTCTGATATTTCGAGTCGCCGAAGGTTTTTCCTTCGACTGGATGAAAATTTTGTCTGATAGCTTGACCAGTCAGGTCACAGAGTATCGAGCATAGAAAGAAAGCGGAAAAATTTCTTCATTTTTTATGTCTACATACATTATGGATGTCATTTGATTTCTAACACCTTTTCCATTAATGAGCTAGAGTTGGAATCCAGCAGAGGATGAGCCTATCCACGTCTATCATGCGAAATTATGGGAAAACAAAGCGGCAGATTTCATATATGAAATCTTCAACTGGGTGATGGTACCTCTGCATGTCACTATTTTCGGTCACACGCCACCCAGGATCTCGAACAGTATAGTGACGAATTTGACCAGCATAGCTGACTGGTATGTAGAAGTCGAATTCTCAAATCTCAGATTTTTCGGGGCTTCTGTTCCCTCGCATGCATTGCCATTATTCATTCCCGACAAGCTAGCTTGTCGTGAGGTTGCTAGACAAACAGTAATCGGTGGCATCATCAAGGAGCTGAAGGGATACTCAAAGAAGGCATGGCCACCTTTTCCTGTTCATTTAAATTCATATTCTTTATCAAATTTCGGGCATGCTAAAGCTGAGGCAGCAGCCCTAGAAGACCTAAATTTGGTCCTTATTGAGTTCAAGAAGCACGATCTGCAAAGGGTCGTGAGAAATCATTTGGCCAGTTGCAGACTCAAGAGATTCGAGCACGAGAATTCACCCTCGGATGACATTTTACGAGTCGCAAGATCCGATGCCGAGATTCTAGCTCGGATACAAACCTTGGCACCTAAGGAGAGAGCCGATGTTCTGAAGTTCCAAGAACATCGACGCAGTTGTCTTCTCATAGTGTTGCAGGGTGAGAATCCAATTACAGCAGAGGCGAAACAAAAAGATGTCGAAGGCTCCAAGGATGCGACTCCTGGTCAAGAAAAACACCAGGACGAGGGAGATAAAACTAAGAGTCCGAAAGCAGAGATAAAGACTCCCAACCCACCGAAAAAGAAAAGTCCGGTTACTACTCTGGGACAATCAGCGAAGCAAATCGGAGAACCTATCACATCAGTTACTCCCTTGAAGTCAACTTAGGGAAATATTGACACAGGGTGGATCTTCAATGAAGATTTGAGGCCTATAAGGGTAGAAGAGCTCCCTCCAAATGAGTTCTTCTTTGATAAGAAGAGAAAGGCAGTGGTAAAAAGGGAATTCTATCAGGAAGGAGAGTCAACATCCAAGAAATACAAAGTTATAACCGATGGGAAAGACAAGAGGAATGAACAATTCACGACTGAAATAATAGGGACAATAGGAGCATATGCCACGACAAATCCATTTTCAGTTGGGCTTTTAAAAAACCAGTTGAAACGAAAAGATAGCCTCATCAAAACCCTAGAGGTGAGACTAGCCACTGCAAAGGAGGCTGCCAAGGACCAGACAAGTGTAGGAATAGAGCAGGCCAGGTTGGTCGATAAAAATGAGATAGAGCTGCTGAAGACTAAGATTGAACAAGCACAACTGGTGGTTCAGAATGGTCAGGTGCAAGTGAGCCAGCAAAAAGATTTGGTCAAACATCTACAGGCTAGAGTAGAGATCACAGAAAATAAAGTGATAAATATAGGGATGTTCTAGTCCCAGGTAATGGAGATTCGGAGCAGATTCTATGCGGCCCAACGAAATTTACTCACCAAGGTAGAAGTGATCCGGGACAACTGTTTTCTAGTCAATCAGGTTTTGGAGAACTTATCTGCTAGAGAAAGGGAAGTTGGAGCGGCATGGGTCGCCTTCCAAGAGGCTATGATAGCCACAAACAACAAGGATTCGGGAAGTACTCCCAGGTTCACCATTTCAGAGCAGACCAGAGGAATCATTCTATTGAAATAATGGGAGCACATCATCTCGGAAGGCAAGCTGCAAGCCAAAAAGGTAACGAATTCCTTAGAAGAGGCCTTTAGTTCTATAGATGGAAATCTTCTAGGCATCAATAGAAGAGGTAATGCCGAGGCATTTATTCAAATGAATATGGAGAAAATCTCGCTTGATTTAAATGAAAAAGAGGAAAGAGATTCAGCCGAGATCTCGCAAGTGACTATGGCAGACATAGTCCAAATAGATAAATGTATGATTAAACCAAGTGCACAATTATGCACTATCGACATCATAGACAGACAGATGGAAGGCAGGATGCCGCAATTAGCCTGAGATTGTTACTCTTTTGAAGCCAATTGTCAAGCGGAACCGTCAAGGCTGATATCTCGGCTGGTTGAAAGATGTGTCACCTGCACCAAGCACGCGCGAGGACAAGATTTTGGCACCAAGTAAAGACAGAGAAGAAGAAATGGAGCGATTGATCTCCTCCCAATCATAACTGAAAATTTTGTAATGATTGCAATTCCATCTTATTGTAAAACTGTATAAATATACCATAGAAAGAAAGAAAAGGGGTTGGACCTTTTTGTGTCGATTGTAACAGAGTTTTTACATTTTGAGAGTTAATACAAATCAAATCTGAAGATTCTCAATTCCGTCACGACTGTGTTCTGAGTATGTTTTCTTGTATCTCATATTTCATTTCATTTCATATTCGTATCTGATGAATGCTTCGCTATAATTTAGTACAACCTCTACTATAGTGAATGAATTTTGGTTTTCTATATTGTTTACTGTTTTTCCTCTGTACCAGCTATCAGCAGGTGTAACACCAGTCAACACTTTCAGAATTCTACATGTATTTTATGCTTCATCGGGTTATTTCCTTACATATTTCTTCTTCTGTTTATACGTGAGATTCTCCCTTGATGGGAGCCTTACTCGATAGACAACTAAATGTTTTTCTCCCACCTCATACATTTTATTAAGATATAACCCAGTTACGGGAAAGAGCCTTTGATTTGCACCCCATTTTATTCCTGAAACCATAAACTCTCTTTTATACGACCGAATTGAGACAACACTTAATTTTCCCTCTAAAGTTTTCTTATTTTACTCTTCCTCCATGACTGTCCCTGTACCAACTCAGCCCAATATCAAACCCGGATTATCAAACCAAACGCACATTTCCTTAAACCTTTTCGATACTATTCTAAAAACAACCACTACTCAGGTTGAACTCGAACATTCATGGGCAGCGATTGAATAGGATATAAACATCTAGGAACAGTTGGAAGCTAGACAACGCCAACACAGAAATCTTCCCTAGTTTCCCTTATCGAAGGTTAACGTTTCTCTCTTATCTACCCTTTACCCACTTTCGGATGCCTAGACACTGTACTTCTAAGCCTTAAGTACAGACTCTAGAACAACAGGGTCCATAGAACTTTGGTGCTAATTTACGAGGTGTTTTGTCTTTGAGTAATGTTTGTTTATACAGTTGAAGTTGAAGAAACACCTAACCCTCTACTACAAAAGAATGTTCAGAATTATTTTGGTACACTTGTTGCTTCATTCTATATTGATACATATCCAAATTGTCCTTTATTATGTGAATAATGGATTCTTCAGTGTGGAGTGTGTGATCCACTACCAAAACCTTGGAAGTGACTGGTAAATATGAAGTGATTGACAATGGTTTTTAGCCATAAAAAACTTCATATGGGGTCATTTTGGTAGATCCATGATAAGAGGTATTGTACCATCATTCTACGAGGTGAAGACATTATGCCCATTGGTGTGGTTTCTTAGTGGAAAAGCATCTCAAATAGGTTTCTAGGAACTTATTGACCAATTCAGTATGACCATTTGTTTGGGGGCGATATGCAGTACTCATTTTCAGCTTGGTACCCTATTGTTTGAACAAATCCACCAAAATTTTCTAGTGAAGGTAGGGTCCCAATCTCATACATTAGATGTGGGCATGCCATGTAACTTTAAAATATGATCAAGGAAGACCTAGAAAACTAAGGAGGGAGTAAATGGATGTGGTAAGGCACAAAAATGAGCATTTGGAGAGATAGTTGACCACAACCATGATCAAATATTGTTTTCCTACCCTCAAAAGTCCCACTATAAAATCAATAGAAATGACATCCTATATATGTGTTGGGATTAGTAGTAGTTATAGTTCCCTCGGTATGTTTATTGTGCAATGTGTTCCCCTTGTTTCTTTGGAAAGTGTCATAGGTTGCTACAAAATCATGGATGTTGGTTTTCATTCCGTCCCAAAAAATGAGTGCTTAGATCGTTCATATGTTTTATGAAATCCACAGTGACATGCCCTAGGTGATGAATGAAATTCCTCTAAGATTGTTTTTTTAGGAAGAATTATTTACTAGAACAAATCACCCTTTATATCACAATGTATCTAGATACCATGTATACCCTTTAAGAGGGTTGGGATCTTCTTGAAGCCCATGGATGAGTTGAATGATATTGCGTTTAACCAACCATTCTTTATTATCTTCCTCAAGCCAACTTGGAATAAGTAAATATAGGGAAAAGAAGGATCCATCGTCCTCAAATTTTTTGTACAAGGCATCAACTACCAAATTGTCTTTACCCTTCTTATATATATAGCCATAATCATACCCTGATAGCTTGGTGACCCACTTATGCTACTTTGGTGAGGATAACCTTTCGTTGATCCAGATTTGTGATCAATATTTTTTTTCATTTACCAATCCATTAAATTCTTCCCTTGTTTTTCTTTTTCTTTTTAGTCCCTTTAATTAGTCTCTCTTTTCCCCTTTGTCAAGTTTTCCAACACTTAGTCAAACTTAAGTTATGCGGGAAAAGAAATTCAGGACTAGAACAAACCCAGAACCCACACGTATTTAGGTTCACATGTCTGCAATCATGCGTACTACATTTTGCACCTCTTACCTTCACGCTTCCCAAATCACACATTTTTCACCTTTCAACACTTTAACATTTTTCTTAAAATGCAGATGCAATGCAAATAACCATTTAATTGGCCTTTTTGTTGAGTCTCTAGGTCAACTGATTTGAAAATTCTTAGATGCCACTAATTTATTTACATATATACATGTAGTATCTAACTTGATCCAAAATAATTTACTAATTGTATTGGGGTGGTTTGCAGAATTCTAATGATGTGATTTTTACCCAAAAAACTCATAAACTGAATATTATCTTGCTTGAATATAATGAGATGACACAACAGAACATAAAAGATGTTACAGGT
>JZKD02S0216991.1:196909-227806 GCA_000966675.3 Picea glauca
TTTTGTGTTGCAGCATCTGTGTTCGCTTCCAACAGTCGTGTTTCAGCATCTACGTTTCAGCATGTTTCACTTTTGTGTTGCAGCATCTGTGTTCGCTTCCAACAGTCGTGTTTCAACATCTACGCATCTGTGTTCGTATAAACAATCTTGATCATCCGCGTCATTCTTCTGTTATAGCTATCAATGACAACCTTAACCGTCTGCGTTAGCTTCTGTGTTCCAGCGCTGTTTCAGCACTGTTTTTCAGCGTCTGTGTTTGCATTTGTGTTGCAGCAGTTCGCATTTGTGTTGCGGCAGTTCACATTTGTGTTGCAGTGTGTTTCAGCATCTGCTCTTCATAAACAATCGATTGCCATCAATGACAACCTTTATCTATGTCATCTTTTGTTGTAGCCATATTTCCAACAAAAGAACTCAAATTACATACTTTTGTTTCATCTTTAAGTTCCATTCAATCAATTGAAAACTTCCTTCTCCATCTCAAGAATAAAAAATCACATGTAAAATGAATCACACATGCAACTTTAATGGATGCTCTTAAATTCCATTACTCAAAATAAGAAAATAACTAAATCATTGAAATCCTTTTGAAATTATGAAACTTTTGACTATAAATTCAACCAATTTCCAAACTACCTCGATTTCACTCTCTTTGGCACACAAAACAATGCATTAAATGCCCATTAATGACAAATTGAGAATTTTTTTTTACAAATGACCTCAAATCACAAAAAACCCTAACATTCATGATCCTTGTGAAAAAAATCATAATTGATATAAAAACACTTGAAATTCCATCAAGGTACCATTTGGCATGCTTTACAATGCAACACAAATTAAGCTTGTACTTGCATGTACCTCCATACAGTTCATACAATCTCGGGATCCATTCCCTATCTCACGATCTGTGCACCTAGAATTATGTGCATAGGGATGTGTGTAAATGTTTGGATCTGTGCCCATTAAATAGGCCACGATCCTAACCCACCTTCTGAATTTAGTGGCAATTTAATGCTAAAATTAGAGGTATCTCCGAAAAATGTTCCAGGTTCTATTCCATTCCAATGAATATGCGTTGGTTAGTTTTTAAATATATTGTTATATATAGTATATAGTATATAGTATATAGTATATAGTATATACTATATATATAGTATGTTATAACAATAAACCTCTCGTGACAATATTTGTTGGTATATGGTACATACCATATTACAAAACTCCCTCTGAAATATAAGGTTAAGCCCCTTGGGTGCTATGATGTGGTCATGTGATATGGTGTATGACCAGGGGCTAGGGGCTAGCACTCAACCCCTTTCCACCCCCAAACAAACTTTAATACAATTTTAAATATTTTATTTACCATACATATGTTAAGTCATATGTGGTGGTGTTTGTTAATGTGGGCTATGTTAACACTTTGGTGGTCATGGAGGTCATGGGGTCAAACCCTGTTAACTCCAAAAGTTTTACACAACACTAACCATTATTGGCCAATGAAGGGCTTCCACATGGCAGCCCCTCATTGGGTCTTCAATTCCATGTGTCAAATGATGATTGAACCACTTGTCATCCTAGAGGTACAACTTGCCAACTCTACCTGTCAATTCATCTGCCCAGTCAAGTGATCAATCCATGTGGAACCTTGGGGTGTGGTCACATCACCTATATGGTCATGCCACGTGTCATTTTATGGGCATGACACATGTATTTTTACTCCTTTGACTTTTGACTTTGACCTAGTTGACCCAAAAGTTGACTGCCCATAACTTTTATATATGAGCTATGCTTGACGAGTTGTTTGCACCATTGGAAAGTTGACGATGAGATCTATGCAATGATGCCATTGTTTATATGATTTGAGATGGTCTAACTTTGAGCATTTATGGATCCCCTAGGACCTCTGTGAGAATTCCAGATCCTTCTGGACCTTTTTGAGCATTCCTTAGATCCTCCTTGATCAAATCTTACCGCTGAACAAATTTTGGACCTCCAAAAGTATTTATATTCAACAAATTAGTGATGATAAATCTAACTCACTCTTCCATCTTACTGAAATGTTCATATCTAGTAACTTAGTGATGAAGCTTCTTCACTCTTCCATCTTGTTGATTCTCTTGGAAACAAGTCTTCAATTTGGGTCTTCGATCTTAGGTACTGGATCAATGCACTTTTTTATGCTTCTTTGGAATATAGCTCTGGCTCTATACTTTGGTACTGTAACTAATATGATATATATAGCTCTGGTTTTGGCTCATAGATTCTCTGACAACAAAATTCCTATTCATTGAATCTCTGCAATACCTATATCTTGTATTTCAACATCCACTCCCATCTCCTTCTATTGAATATAGTCCATCTCGGCCAATATGAAACCAATTCAAATGTTGATCTATGCCTTTCCCATTTGGACTCTTTGTTCAGTATTGTCGATGTATCTGTGGAAGTGCCTAAATGAATACTTTGTCCATCGTCGCTCCTTCCTTGAAGAACAATTATGCTTGTATTGTTATCACATGTACATTCCTTGATTGCTTTTGTTCAAGGTATACATCCATTCGAACATGACATAGTATTTAAATATGCTTATAGCATGCACCTTTATGTGCTTCTTTAAAACATTATTATTTCTCCTTTACCAACTCTTAGAAATTTTTGCATTACTTTGATTCTCTTTCCTCTCTTGAACTACATGTTCCAATTTCCTGCAACCTTCGATTCCTTCACTTTCATTTCTTCAGAATCAAGAATATTGACTAAGACAATTTTATCCATGTGTAGCCCCTTAGCTGATTATAAGACAATGTAATTGTCAATATTTTTGTCTAAAGGATTTGAAATCTTCATAGCAAGATTCCTCTCACTGTAAAACAATATGTATAGGAATCTATCCAGAAAAATCTTTAACGAGATTCCTCTCACTTTATAACAAAGTGTAAAGGAGACTATCTAGAAATATATAATGAGGTTAATCTCACTCCTTACAAAATATAAGGTGGCAATATATAAAATCTCTTTACAAAATTCCTCTCACTCATACAAGGTGGCAATATAGAAATTTACATATTCCCTCTCACTCTTATAATTTGCAATGATTGGATTACAAGCATTCTAATAGACTTTAGGAGATTTTCACATATGTATATTATATTTACAAATATACATATTTACAAATTTAAAGATGGTTTACTTAAGGACACATTCTCCCTAGTGTATTGGGAGGAGTCTTGCAACTTTCGACCTCTGACAATGCCTCTAACATCGATGTTGAATATGACATTGAATTTGATGCAAAATCTTATGTCAAGTCCAAGTAACCATTGGACCAAACTATTGGTCTTCCCAATAACCTGTATAACCTCTCCTTTCAAATACCAAGCATTATTGTCATTTATGGAATAGCTTCCCTTGAATACACAAGTACTCAACCATTTTGGAACACAATTGTATAATCATCATCTTTAAAAGATGAAATGGAGAGTAGGTTTACCTTTAAGTCTGGGACATACTATTAGAATATAATGGATGTGCTCGTTTTACCATTGACAATATCACTATTGTCACCCAATCATAGGTCGAAGACACCCTCCGAGCACCTTAACCTTGATAGAGAATAACTCTGGAAGCAAACCCTAGGATAGATAGCCAAACAAAGGGTAGCACACCTTTCCCCAAGGATAGTGCACCAACAAGATCTGATCAGATACTCCAAACCCTAACCAAGAGATAGTCCAAGCCAAACGTGATCTGCTAGTTGCAGTAGTTGCAGTGGCATCTCTCCTCCAAACCTGCGCATAAAACTAGGCACTACAGTGCGCACAAGTGTTGCTCTGCAATTCTGAGACTGTCTGCCAGAATGAAGACTGACCTCCTGTATTTATAGTAATTATGGCTAACTGTTTGGGCCGACTTCTCATTCTGGGTATCTGTCTGTTCAATGTATTTTATTTCTTCTTGACGACTTCTTCTCTTGGAGGCTAATAACCTAATACAAGTTATCTTCTTGAGCCGACATGTCTTCTAGGGTTATTAGCCAACTCATTAGGGTTTCTTCTTGCTTCCCGAAATATTCTATTATCGTTAGGTTTACACATGGAGGTAAATACCTCCCGCAGCTACCATAATATCAACACTCTGTCCTAGCTAGGGAGGTATTACAGGTAATGGTCTTGATCACAAAACATACCATTCACCTGGTAGCATCAACATAGTTGTATAGA
The DNA here is from genome assembly GCA_000966675.3 of Picea glauca. Lineage (NCBI taxonomy): Eukaryota > Viridiplantae > Streptophyta > Pinopsida > Pinales > Pinaceae > Picea > Picea glauca. The sequence continues at coordinate 201,130 of JZKD02S0216991.1, forward strand.
CTTGATCATGAGAACCATCATCATTGCCAATGTCATCAACTGCATCATCTTTCAAAACCATACTCCATCTGAGTAATCAAACATGATGCTGAATAAGTCACTCACTCCATAGAGTGACACAAGAGCTATTCTTCTACTCCAGACATATGTCCTAGAAGAATAAATGTCATGAACCATTTTCCATCTAGGAAATCTCTATCAATTGATCATTCATCTAGCTGATAATCATTTCCAACACTGCTGATAGTCTTCAAGTCAATCGAAACAATATCATTCAATAGAACACAACTATGTATATCCATAGTAGTACACAACTACAATCTAGTGGTACACTACCACACCAAGTAGCACACATATACTTGATCAATCAGTGGAACACATCCACCACAGTAGTATACATCTACTGTATGGAGATATACGGTCTTCATAACAATCATCTGATATCAACCTGCACAGAAACAATGTTATGATATACACTGAATCATTTGGGCCATTCTTTCACTCACATTTGTGAGATCTAAAAGAGTATCTGCCTTTAGAGTAGAACATTAATGATGATCTATCTAGACCATTCTTCTCAAGCAAAGAAGAATGACTATCCTGATTTCTAAGCCTAGACCATTCCTCACCCTGGGCCATTTCTCCGACACTAAACAAAGTGTAACCTAGAGAGAATGAATCTACCCTAAGGAATGCATGTCCCTGATTGTTGAACCTGGACCATTCCCCACCTTGGGCCATTCCTCCGACACTAAACAAAGTGCAACCTGGAGAGAATGAATCCACCCTGAGGAATGACTATCTAGACCATTTCCAAAGGACATGACTGTCCTGCACCAACCTCCGAAATGGACCATTCCCCATGTTAACGACAATGGGAAAGTGTTGTCCGGCGAGGCGGGCGAGGCGGTCCAGTCTTCTTGAGCAACCCTCAAGAAGAGAGACTTCCCTATACCACTTCCTATGTTAAGCACATTGGGAAGTTGTTGTCTATGGTACATTGACAATCTGGACCATTTTCCAAACTGGAAAATGTTTGTCCGTCAGAAATCTCAAACCACTTTCTGAACTGGAAAGGAACTTCTCATCCTGGACCATTTTTTGAACTGAAAAATTACTATCCATCAATCAATAACACATTAGTTCTCCCTCCCAACCCGGGAGTCATCTCTTCCTTTTTCAATAAGGAAGTTATCTTCACAAGCTCCAACTTGAGTACACAAACTCTTTCATCTTGGATAGAAGCTTTACCAAAATGTATGCTTATCTTCTCATCTGTGGAGATATATATTTGAGAATCACTTTCTCCTTTCTAGACTTCATCATGGATAATGTAATTCTTGATCTCAAATGTACTTCGGTTTGGAACACTGGTTTTTCTCTGAAGGCTTCATATAGCTCTGATCAATAAGGTATATCTTTGTTGGATTCTTATTTGGTTCCTGCTAGCTCACAACATCATAGGAAGGGTCAAACTGGAACATATCCATGTGGCACTTCTTGTATCATCATGAGATCTTTGTCATGGATTGGAAATAGATCATCCTCATCTTCTGAGTAATCATTCTTATACAACATCTCTATTATAGAAAATCTTCACCATGCTTTTGTTGTGCACTGGAGGTTCTCCACCAAGTGATCTTCTTCCATCTGCATACAAGGGTCTCTTTCTGGTATGCCTCAAATTCTCGAGGTTTCTCTTCATACGTTGTTTGTTCAATTGCTCTCGATAACAATCTTTGCATTCATTTGATGTATAACTCCAACTCATGATGTTGCGGATGACATAATGACTCATGTAGAGGTATTTCTGGTTTACTAGAACAAGTAATCATCATAGTCTTCTCCCTCCATCTGGGAGAACCTCTAGTTCTAGATCTTGCAATGCTTGCATATATACACTATTCTTCATCATAACTTTTAGTTCCTCTGCTTGATTGCTTTTAATGAGTTCATATCAGGCTGGTAATATTGTGATTCTTAATACAATGACTGGTTGTTCTGGCTTCTCTTCGAAGAAGACTTCTTCTAAGGTTGAAATGAACATGTACTATCTTTCATGGCTGCTACCATGGATATATACTTCATCATATTCAATGGATCATAGGATTAGCTCCCTCCTAATCCTTGCTTCATGTATGAGTGCATATAATCAACTCCCTCCGTCTAACATATTCCATGCTTCCATATACATCCTTATTGTCTTCTTCAATATATAATCGGCTCCCTCAGTCTAACAGAGTCCATGCTTCCGTCTTATTTTCTTCTGCAAAATGTCATAAGTCTTTCTCCAATTTCCTCTTGATTGTTGACTTCTTTTTGACTTTGCTTCTTCTAAGTCTCTTCATGATTGATTCTAATTTCAACTTATCTTGTAATAGCTTCCACATGATTTGTTTGATGTATTTCATCCTTTCATGTGTATTATCTAACTTGTATAATGATAGCAATCCTTATCTTGTTGCTCTTCCATAGGTATAGTTTTTCTTGGAACATATTATCTTCCAAGAGATAGATATACAAGATATGTATAGAGATGATGCAAACAAAATATGTACAAGAACTAAGAAGAGTATTGTTACTTTTTGAAGAAGAAGTCTCTTTCATCCTTCTTAGTCTTCTTTTTAGGTTCCTTTTCTTCGGCAACTAATGCTTCGTGTGTTTCCTTCCTTATCCTTAACTAGGGACATTGATTCTTGTAGTGACCATACTTTTGACAATTGAAGCATTGTATCCTTGAGATATTTTTCTCTTGATTTGTTTTCTTCCTAGAGCCAAACTTCCTTTTGTTCCTGAAATCCTTGAACCTTGTTGTGAAGGCTTGATCATCGCACTTCTTTTGGGGTTTATCTTTTGCACTGATCTCTGATTCTTCTTGAGCACAACAAGTCCAAAGTTATTCAAAGGTAAGATACTCCTTCCTTGTGTTCATGCTTGCGACAAATGCATCCCACGTCTTGGGAAGACCATTGAGTACTAGGTTTACCAATTCCTTCTCTGAAGTGATCTCTTCAATAGCATGTATTTGATCTCTTAACTGAGATATTCTCACAAAGTATGATGTTATGTTGTCATCATCATTCATCTTCATGTCACGGAGCTCATTCTTCAGACTCATTACTTGTCCAATGTTTCTGAATGAGAAGAGGTTTGTTAGGGCATCATACATATTCTTCAATGAGTCAAGATGGGAGATGTAGGGTATCAAGTGGTATTTTATAGAGTCCACTATGATACTCATGGCATTGATGTCACTGTCTTTGAACTTCTCCATAACTACAATGTTATGCGGTTCCTTCTCTTTTCCTTCTTCAAACTCTGGTTTCATGATCTTTCCTTTCACGATATCCAACATTTTATTCTTGGCAAGGATGAGTTCAATCCTTGTCTTCCACACTCTAAAGTTAGAGGCTCCATCTAACTTGTTTTATAACTTCATAGAGTAAGTCATAGCTACTTTGACTTGGTCAACCCTAGATTTGACCAAAAACTCAAACTTGACATCTTGGCTTGTTGAGAGTACCATGAGATGCGCTAGGCTAGGGTACACTGATCTATCCACAAATTAGGTTAATACCTTCACTTAAGGTGCCTCAATGAGAGGATTAGGGTTTCTGCAACTACATCGGCTAGTAACCCTGGCGACAGTGCTTTGGTGACTACTCCTGCTAGAAAACCTAGTGTCAGTTATTCAATGAGCTTAATATCCTTATGGCTATGTTTCCCTTCCATAGGTTAGACTGAATGAAGGAAGTGTGGGTGCATAACCTGTTAGAAGATAATGGATGTTCTCGTTTTACCATTGACAATATCATTATTCTCACCCAACCATAGGCCGAAACCACCCTTCGAGCACCTTAACATTGACAGACAATAACTCTGGATGCAAACCCTAGGCTAGATAGCCAAACAAAGGGTAGTGCACCTTTCCCCAATGATAGCGCACCAACAAGAGTTGATCAGATAGTCCAAACCCTAACCAAGAGATAGTCCAAGCCAAACGTGATCGGTTAGCTGCAACAGCTGCAATGGAAGCTCTCCTCCAAACCTGCGCATAAAAATGGGCACTGCAGTGCACACAAGTGTTGCTCTACAATTCTAAGACTGTCTGCCAGAATGAAGACTGACCTCCTGTATTTATAGTAACTCTAGCTAACTGCTTGGACCGACTTCTCATCCTGGGTATATGTTTGTTCAGTATATTTTATTTCTTCTTGACGACTTCTTCTCTTGGAGGCTAATAACCTAATACAAGTTATCTTCTTGAGCCGACATGTCTTATAGGGTTATTAGCCAACTCATTAGGGTTTCTTCTTGCTTCCCAGAATATTCTATTCTCGTCAAGTTTACACGTGGAGGTAAATACCTCCCGCAGCTACCATAATATCAACACATACAACATATTCTATATTCCCCGAATCCTCTCGACGCGAGCTGGAACATTACATATCCATACCTCCTTATTTCTTTTCTGGTATTGATTTCAGATCCCACAAAGAAATCTGTGCTGGATTCTGAGAAATTCAAAAATATTAATCTCATCTCGGTCATTTGGTGATATGAGCCAATGTCCATGAACCATTCTTCGATGTATTCATAAATAAATTTTATAAGACCATCCATCAGGAATTATTCTTTCCCAAGCCTTTTAGTAAGACCATTGACTTCATCTAGAATTGCTACTTGTCTTCTCGCAATTTTCTTCACATCCTTCATGTTTTCCCAGCACTTCCCAATATGGTGTCCACTCTTACCACAATAAGATCATATCATCTTGTTCCACAATCCCTTCTTATCATTCCTCCTTTTCACGCGACTTGAGAAATGATCTTCCTTCTTCTTGGACAGATTTACTTTCACATATTGTCTTCGACACTTTTCCACATCATGGTTTCTAGTTCCATAGGAAGCACATGGATAACTAGACCATTCATCAATGGGAAACATCTTCACTCCTTCTCCTGCAGCATGCACATATTTCCATGGATATGTATTGCACATGTTACTCTTATCTAGACTAGAAGGTAAGGCCATTTTATTATGTAGGTTTTATTCATCTGAGGTTCTCTTTGTTGAACTACCCTCGAGCACTCTCCATCTTGATGGGAATATAAAGAGTGTTCTTTATCAATCATGTTCTTGGAAGGAGATAGTGCATGAGAGACTATCTCATTCCCTACTTGTCCAAATTTACTTATTCATGGTGCCATCTAAAAATTCTCTCTAATTCATAAAAAATACTCATGTGGAAATTTTCATGACATAACAATCGATCTTGCAGCCTTTGCCTCTCTTCCTCAAGAGAATGAAACTACATTCTTAACTGAGAATTCTCTCTATGGATTTTCCAATGAATGTTCTTTTGAAGTATTAGCTTCATGAGAGATTTAATCATCTTGCTTCCTTGAAAATATACTTCAACGTATTCTACAACTGAACTCTTGGATATTATCACAACAACAACTTGCAACACATACCAAACCTAGCTATGATACCAACTTATCCGAAAATTCTCAAACACCACTTATTTCTTTACATATATACATGCAATATCTAACTTGATCCAAAATAATTTATTGATTGTATTGGGGTAGTTTGCATCATTCTGATGATGTGTTGTTTACCCAAAACAATCATAAACTAAAGATTAGCTTGCTTGAAGATAATGAGATGACACAACATAAAATAAAAGAACTCAAATTACATACTTTTGTTTCATCTTTATGTTCCATTCAATCCAATGAAAATTGACTTCTCCATCTCAACCATCAAAAACCACATGTAAAATGACTCACATATGCCAATTTAATGGATTCTCTTAAATTCCATTACTCAAAACAAAAAAATAACTACACCATTGAAATCCTTGTGAAATTTTGAAACTTTTGACTATAAGTCGACCAATTTCCAAACTAGCTCAATTTCACGCTCTTTGGCATGCAAAACAATGCATTAAATTCCCATTAATGACAATTGAGAAAAATGTTTTAAAAATGAGCTCAAATCACAAAACATACCTCATATTCATGATCCTTGCAAAAAATCATACAAAATTGATATAAAACACTTGAAATTTGTCAAGGTACCATTTGGGATGTTTTATGGTGCAACACAAAATTAAGATTGCACTTGCACATACTTTTGTACAGTCCGTACAGTATCAGGATCCATGCACCTCGAAGTCTATTCATAGGGATGTGTGTAAACATTGGGATCCATGTCCATTAAATAGGCCACAGTCCTAACCCACCATCTGAATTTAGTGGTAGATTAATGCTAAAATTAGAGGTATCTCTGACAAATTTGGAGCGTTTGGCATATTGGTTAAAACTCTCGGATTACATCTCAGAGGTTTTGGGTTCTATTATGTTCCAAGGAATATACGTTGGTTAGTTTTTAAATATATGGTTATATATAGTATATATTATATACTATGTACTATATATATAATATGTTATAACAATAAACCTCCCATGGAAATATTCATTGGTATATGGTATATACCATATTACAAAACTCCCGTCGAAATATAAGGTTACGCCCCTTGGGTGATATGATGTGGTTGTGTGATATGGTGTATGACTAGGTGTTGGGGGTTATCCCTCAGTCTCTTTCCACCCCCAAATGAACTTTAATACAATTTTAAATATTTTATTTACCATACATATGTTAAGTCATATGTGGTGGTGTGTTGGTAATGCGGGCTATGTTAATAGTTTGGTGGTCATGGGGTCGAACCCTATTGACTCCAAAATTTTTACACAACACTAACCATTAATGGTCAATGGGGGGTTTCCACGTGGCAAACTCTCATTGAATCTTCAATGCCACATGTCTAATGATGATTGAACAAACTTGTTAGCATGGAGGTACAACTTGCCAACTCATATTCCCAGTCAATTGATCAGTCCATGTGGCACCTTGGGGTGTGACCAAGTCACTTGTACAGTCATGCCACATGTCACTGTATAGACATCACACATGTTCTTTTTAGCCCTTTTACTTTTTACTTGACCTGATTGACCTGAACTTTGACTACCCATAATTTTTGCATACGAGCTTCGTTTGATGAAACGTTTGTGTCATTGGAAATATGGAAACGGGATCTATACAATGATGTAATTTTCGAGACGATTTGAGATGGTATAATTTTAAGCATTTATAGATCCCCTAAGACCTATATGAGCATTTTAGATCCTTCTAGACCTCTCTGAGCATTTCAGATCCTTCTAGACCTCTCTGAGCATTTCTTAGATCCTCCTGGATCATCCACATACCTTCCAACATGCATTCCTATATTCTACAAAATACACCCTCTACCTTCGCGACTTGTAAAACGATCATTTTCCTATACTTAGTAACATTTATTGTTTTTGTGTGGGAGTCCTCACCTTTCTCCATATATTTAGTATCGCAGGACTGCAAGGATCTGTAGGTCCATAGTCTTGCATACTACATAATGCACTTACCAACCCTCATATTAAACTTCCATACTTACCAATTTTCATCTTCCACGACATCAGATCACCACTTCCCATCACATTTATTTCCCCTTCCACATCAACTGCCACTTGTGTAATCATAATACCATTATTAAATTTGTGAAAGACCTGTAAACCTTGCAATAAATTAAAATCTCCTCATGCAAGCTGACAAATTTAAAGCAAGATTTACATTGATTGAACTATTAGGATAACACGTGGTGAAATTAAATAAAAACTAATATTCCAATCTATAAATATCGACAGTAGCACCATGTATTGCCAAATCCAAAAGCAGAGAAAATAATGTCAAGTAAGAAAAAGGAGTTCTATTGTGGAGATACAATAAACATGCTTGGGCATGAGAATCAAGAGTTTCAGTGGTCGAGTACATACAACTACTACAAGGCTCTTTCTCCGGTCGATAAAAAGACCAACTTAATTTGGACTTCAGGCATAGCATTGGCTAGTTGTGTTCCATAAGTAACAAATTTCAGAGAGTTTGTTCAATGGTGTGCATATAAGTTCAATTAAGTGAAAATAGTAATTCAACTTCAAGGACATCATCCCATTTCTTTAGCTCCTTTAGTATTTTCCAGAATGTTATGGCTTCCTACATCCACCATACGGTATAAAAATGAAGAGGCTAATGGATTCCTGAAACAACATAAAGGAGGAGAGAAGTTTCTAAGAAATTACTTAGTCGACTGAGAGTGTAACCCTAGTATTTCCAAGATTGAGGTAACTTCATTAAAATACCCATAGATAGAGTTTGCATCATTGTTTTTCTGTATTATTGGTTCGGAATATACTGCATCTGTACCAAGAAATATTATATGTGTCTTGCATTTTTCTTTGAATGAAAATGCCATTATAGACTGTGGCCAACTTATTTCGAGTGAAGTTTCTTTTCAACTGGGTAATTTAAAAAAGACTCAAAAATTCTATATAACCTCTTACCTCTTTTTTTTCATTACCTATGGTCATGTATTTGAAGACTTGTCGGGGGGAAGGAACATCGATTTCAATATGGAACCAATTTATGCATGGTATTCGTCTTTGTATAGATACAAAGCTCAATATAACTTTTACCTAATTCACAATAATTTCATTTTAGAATTTAAAATGTTTATTTTTGGCCTTAGTGCATCAAGGTTGTCTCTTGAATATGCCACATTTTTCACGGGTTAGGGAGTTTTATAGACTTCTTAGGATTTTAGTGTTATAGGGTTGTTCAAGGGTGAATAAAATCCTTTTATCCCCCCATTTTATGTATCAGAAAAAATTATTCCAAGGAAATGTGCAGACAGTATAAAACTTGGGCCCATTTCTTCAACGAGAAGAGAAAAAATCAATTCATAACCCTGGCACGAAAAATTGGAGAATTCACTAAAAGCACATAACCCATGTCGATGAACTTACAGGCCATCTTGACCAACTCGAATTAAAGGAAGCCAAATTTGTTGAGGATTTTGACCTAGATGACAAGTTCACTGCACATATGGCATCAATTGGGTATTCTTCATATTTCACCAAAATTGAACAATTTCAAGGAGGTAGAGATAATTTAGATCTCCTTGAAATCATGATAAACCAAGTTTCAAATAACATGGAAGAATTTATTAGTACCAATGAAGGTTAATGACAACATGGTAGAGAAGTAGCAGAGAAAAACCCTAATTCACCAACGGTTTCCTACTAGAGTACTCCATCGAGAACAAAACATAAGACCAGTGGTATTGAAATGAGAAAAACATTAGCTGGATGCTCGGACAATGGTGTGGATAAGGACCCACCAAGGAAAAATATTGAGAAATCTCATACCATGTATAATTCCATTAAGAGAAAAATAAATACACAAGCAACATGGTTGAGCATACCTGAAACCCAAGAAATCCCTTAAGTTATGGATGTTGATGAATTTATTGAAGAACCCAGTTGGTATGAGAAAAGACTATTAGAGACTAGAGAAATTGTTGAAGCCCTAATCACCTAGGAACCATAAATATTGTAGGAAGAATCTACAAATTTACACCATGCGGCCTACAATCAAGTGTCCAAGATTTTTTTTCTTGAAAAAGTTAATACAAAAAACAAAAAATCATTAGAAAAGTGGAAATCAATAATTGACTTTGATGGAGTTGCACCATCGAAAATTGCACAATTCCACAGTGCAACTGGAGAATCCTTGAAGCAGTTTATTGATACTATGGAAAGAGAATATTTAGAATTGAAACAAAAGATAAAAGAATTAGAAGCAACCTTAGTGTCAGGACCTTTATTTCCATAGCCCCTAAATACAATTTAACCAACACTTGTTTTAGAAAACATCCCAAAAGGAAGCACTGATGTAAAGGCTCATCAAACTTGTTGCAAGAAATAAGAAAGTATGTTGGGGATGCAATACACAAAATAATATACCTAATTCAATAAATTTGGGATCCTTCTCAAAGTGTTGCCAATTTTTCAACAAGAATTACAAATTTCAAGGAATACCTATAGAAAGATCCGAAGAACATTGAATGATTCTTCAAGGACATTGTGGGTACATTCTCGGCCAGATTCTCAAGCTTGACTGATTCCCATTGAAGAGAACATAAACTTCCTTAAAATACCCAGATGAGATAGATCGATGCATCTTGGTTCAGGAGAATTAAAAATTTCAGAGAAATGATAAGTGATTTAAATGTTTAAAAAAATAAAAGAAGTGATTTATTATTTAAGCTTGTTGATCTCACAAAATAACTTGATGGCTCAAATATATTAATGGATACACTACTCTCATGAAAATAAACATTAATAGAACAACTTAATGCATTAAAGGTATCTTGGGAAAATGAATTTATCAAGACAATAGTGTTCTCTGAAGAAGAGGTTGTCAAAAGTTGGCTAGCCAAGTATATTAATAGAAATGATGAAGTGGATCACACGTTGTATCAATCAGGTATGGATTTGAGATAATTGGAGAATGAATTGTTTGAGATCAAAACTAGGCATGAGATCATTGTGGCTCCCTTAAGGGAACATATTGAGGAATGGTTAAGAAAAACATTAATTAAAATCACCGAACCAGAAAATCAAGAAGCAGTTGTAGCAGTTACGCCACCTCAACCACAACAAGAATATACAAAAGGGGAACCTCAAAGCAAGTGATGGGTTATGGAAACTATCCATCACAGTGAGTTAAGCAAAAAATGTGTCTCTCCCTTTAATATAATTTCTTCTACAATCATTTTTGATACTACATTCTATTCCTTAGTAATCTGTGAAAACCATGTTGATCTGTGACTATTTTCCTCTTTTTTTCTAAGTCTTTTCATTTCATGGTCTATGGGAGCCCTATCCCAATCCTCTTTGAAGGGAAAACACAAAATTTTACTTTAAAGACATTTCCTTTTTTATTTAAAGACTTATATTATTTTTTAGACTCCAGGAGAACTATTTTGGGATACTACATTATTGTATTCTCAAAGATGTTGATTTAAAGATTGATGTTTCAAATGTGTATCTATCATAATATTTTTGGTATTTAATGAAATGATCATTTAAAGTTGTCTTCCATATGCGGTCCATATTCCTTGTCTCCGTTCTGTGGATATTGTTCATTGTCTTGATGAATGTTGTGATGGAAATGTTATTCTTTTTATTAGCATACTCATTTGATTTATGAACTTTGTAAGATATCGTATATAATCTCTTTTAAAAGATCTTTGTTCCAAATCTCAGGTTTTCCTTTGAATATGAATACTTATTTTATTTTATTTTCAAATAAGCCTGGTCCTTCTTGGGCTTTGTATATATTTTTTCATATAATTTTAAAGGAAAAGAGGAGTATCACTTCTATAAAAATTTAGGGGGATTTCATCCTCCTGAGTTTGACCTTAAGACCATAAGACGGTATTTTAGATCAACACCTATGTTCAAGAAATTACTTCAAACTATGATGGTCAATATTTATTTGGAAATGTCACCCTATGAGATATGGACTTCAATTCTCTATTGCATGCAAGATGGCCATAAAATATTTATCATATGTTGATTTACCAAAATTGTGGTCACATAAATTCTTAATGGTGAATGGTAAAGGGTGATCTTATTTCATCAATACCTCCAAGACCTCTTCTCGAGGAATCACATTCCAGGACAAAAGTCTTAGTAAAATCTAACACTCCTAATATTGGATTCATGGACATGGAATAATTTAAACCTAAGAAGTTGTGTTTGGTGGTCTCACTCCAAACAAAGGCATTCGCTTTTAGTAGTACGGATAAGGGAGAAACAATGTTTCCATAATTTTTTTAAAACTTCATGTAGTATCTTATAATTCCTAATAATCCATGAAATCTCTTCAAGGTCTTTGGATGGGGACAATATTGCATGGCTATGACTTTCTCGGGATCAACTCATACTCCCAAGCGACTTATAGTGTGACCCAAGTATTCAAACTTTGAATCCCTAAGAGAACATTTGGATCGTTTCATGAATAACTGGTGGACTTGTATGAGTTTTAAGGCTATATCAAGATGCTCTATGTGGTATTCCTATGTATTGTTGTAGATCAAAATATCGTCAAAGAATAACAACAAAAAATTGAGTTGGAATTGTCGAAATATCTTGTTCATGAGGTTCTAGAAGGTGGACTAATCATTACAAAGGGAAAAAGTGTTACGAGGAAAATCTCTCTATGGCTAGGGGTAAACCACAACAGACGGAAATGACTGCATAAATCAACTATATTCTCAAGTATGCTACATAAATAAATATTCTATCAAGACAAGATAAAAGGCCTACCTTGTCCATACGTTCGATGAAGTCCACCATTGAGAACTTGACCCAAAGCAATATACCTACAACTAGTCTTCAACAACCAAGCAATGCAAGCATATGGTGATAATATATGATGTTAGCACATTCAATAACATAATCCATAAAAATTCATAACAAATATGCCCATGGAATAATAATTCAAATATTTTCAAGATATTAATTGGACAAGAAAATAGTATTTCTATTAAGATATAATCAGCAGAAGTGAACACGTTACAGACTTTTGTGTCGACACGGTTCGGAACCGAGAAACTAAGTTCCTTTTAGCTAGGCCTTCACCGCTTAAATTCTCCACCAAAGGCAAGCTCATGTAAGAGAGACAATGAAGCTCTCAATCAATAATGGAAGAGTTTGGGGGCTGAACATTGTGTTCATACTTAAAGGATAAAGGGATGCAGACTCAATGTGAAGTGAATAATTTCTCCAGAGTAACTTTGCTCTCAAAGTTGATTTCTTTCTCCTCTTTTCCATAGCTTGGATGTGGCCCATTTATATCCTTCAATTGGAACTGAAGAGTTGATTCAGAACATTTCAAGTATATGGAAGGCAAAGTATCATTGATCTCATGACGTGACATGGAAACCCGACACCATTTTTCAATTTTGGGCACATTTTCTGATGTACGAGGGATGTAGTGGTGCAACCTATGTATACACATGTTGTATAGTAGGAAAGGTGCATATATGTGGAAAAATTGTATTTTTATCTCTGGGATTTGCAAAAAGGGATTACAAGTCTGCATAGGGAAATGGAAAAAGGCCTTCTATGAAAGATTGCATGGGGTGAGGAAAATCTTGCTATAAAAAAAAGACATCACTAAAAACTCATAATTTGTACACAAGGTGGTCTTATGGATGTCTCCATCTTTCATCCTAATATGGTGGTTGTTAAAATGAAGGTCAAGTTTAGTGAACAAATTGGCCATATGAAATCCATGTGGATATTGATGTATAACAACCTTGTCATCTCCTTATCTTCCTTGTGATGGTAACCAACCAATGTTACTTCCTTTTAAAGAGTAGTACAATTAATATTCCCTTATAGGTCTAAGATATTGTGCTTGAACACTAGCTTCATCAATTTTCTCAGGCTTAAACAACATCAAGTGTTTTCATATTTGTTACACATTACTTTCGTCACTCCTATGACCATTAATGATGTAAACCTATCCTTTGTCTTTAGAAGGATCGGTGGCCCGAATTCCTGAAGAAAGAAGGGAGAAGAAATTTTCCTAAGAGAAGAAGTTGTATTTTCCTTTGTGAAAACCCTATTAAGGAGGATCATTGCACCCTACCTAATGTTAGGGGTGTGATGATCCCGGATCATCACATGTTGTACTAAACCTGACCTGCGACGTTGTTGCACTCTGCTCAGTTCTAGGGGTGCGGCGATTTTCGTACGTGGGAAAAACGAGCATCTTATCGATGCTTCTAGAAGGATAATCTTATATGGTGAGGTGGCCTCTGATCGGTTTGGATCTTACTCACTTTTATGATTTAGTGGGATCATCCTAACCTCCTCACCTTATCCTCTCCATCTTATAAATGGAGAGGATCTCTCATGGATAAAGTTAGATTGGATTGATATTGGAAAAGTTGGAAAGTTCTTAAGTTTTGTATCATATAGTTTTTGGAACTTGTATGTTGGCTTTGAGCTTTGCTTTGTCAAGATAGATTGTGAGTGATTTTCAGATACATAGTCTCAGAATCCTTGGAGAAGAAGTGTGTGGGAAGAAAGGAATTGTTGGAAGGAACCTGGCAACATCAAGGCATCTGGTTGTATCTTTCTTCCACATTATTTAATACAAATATACTTTTCTTTCCTATATGAATGTTATTTGTCCATATTGTATGATTCCTTGATCACGTACATAATTTCATATCAAATAGACTCTGTTATTCTTGTCTTCGTTGGCTTGTGTTCCTTTGCAGATATTTCTCCATAAGCCTTACGACGGAGCTTGGATTCCATTGACGAAGTTGGATCTTCGATATTTAAAAAGTATGTTCTAGATCCCTTTCTCATTTGATAATTTAAATCTAAGGAAAGAGTAGTGTATTGTCTTGTTTTGTTCTAGTTTCGTAGTGAAGCTAGGGAGATCAGTTTGTGTCTACACTTATTGATATGTCCGATAACAAAATTGGCGACCATAGATCCACAATGTATTTTTGGTGGCTATGTTCAGATTTGAGCCAGATTTGCATGGATCCACAGTGTATTTTTGGTAGCCATGACCTGTCTTACTTGACATGGATCTTTGCATGTCAGCATGTATGCTTTGAGTCATCTATAAAATGAGTATGGAAATGCCTACCTCAACGATGATATATTATTGTATTGTATTTCCTTGTCTGTTAGCAGGTTTCCGACCTATGTGTTCCTTGTTCCATACACACTCTCGACAAAGTATTTCATCTATCACTCTGTTCTAACTTCATAATTTGGGGGGATCTCTGTTACACATTATTTTCATCACTCCTATGAACATTAATGATGTAAAGTCTTTAGAAGGATTTGTGGCCTAGATTCCTGAAGAAAGAAAGGAGAAGAACTTTTCCTGAGAGAAAAAGTTTTATTTTCCTTTGTAAAAACCCTATTAAGGAGGATCTTTGCACCCTACCTAATTTTAGGGGTGTGACAATCCTAGATCATCGCATTTTGTACTAAAACTGGCCTACGATGTCGTCGCACTTTGCTCAGTTCTAGGGGTGCGATGATTTTCGTACATGGGAAAAATGAGCATCTTCTCAATGCTTCTAGAAGGAGAAGCTTCTATGGTGAAGTGGCCTCCAATGAGTTTGGATCTTACTCGCTTTTTTGATTTAGTGGTATCATCCTAACCTCATTACCTTATCCTCTTCAGCTTATAAAAGGAGAGGAGCTCTCATGGAGAAAATTAGATTGGATTGAGATTGGAAATTTTGGAAATTTCTGGAGTTTTGTAGCTTAGAGTTTTTGGAACTTGTATGTTGGCTTTGAGCTTTTCTTTGTCAAGATATATTGTGAGTGATTTTCATATCCATAGTCTCAAAATCCTTGGAGAAGAAGTGTGTGGGAAGCAAGGAACTACTAGAAGGAACCTAACAACATCAAGGCATCTGGTTGTATCTTTCTTCCACATAATTTAATACAGATATACTTTTCTTTCCTATATGAATGTTATTTGTCCATATTGTATGATTCCTTGATCACGTACATAGTTTCATATCAAATAGACTATGTTATTGTTTTCTTCATTGGCTTGTGTTCCTTTGCAAATATTTCTCCATAAGCCTTATGACAGAGCTTGGATTGCATTGACGAAGTTGGATCTTCGATATTTAAAAGGTATGTTCTAGATCCATTTCTCATTTGATAATTGAAATCTAAGGAAAGAGTAGTGTATTGTCTTGTTTTGTTCTAGTTTTGTAGTGAAGCTAGGGAGATCAGTTTGTGTTTGCACTTACTGATATGTATGATAACCAATGGTGCTCCCACAGAGTTGAGCACAGGGTGCCATCCTATAAAGTGGCACTCCCATAACATGGAAAGGTGGTGCCACCCCATGAAGTGCACTTTCCCAGCATGTCTAGGGGGGAACCACCCTTCATAAATGCCTAAAAAATGGTCATTTTTCCAAGAAAAAGGTGTGTTTTGTTCCTTGAAATGATGGGTTTCTTCCTCCAATATGACTTAGGAATTGTGGAAAATGTATTTCATGGTGTCAAGGGATTGAAAAACTCAGAAAAATGAATGTGACACTTGTTAAGGTGCATACGACACTTGTGATAGTACATGTGACACTTAACAAGATGCATATGTCACTTTGGACACTTGCGAAACTTAGGGTTCCACACTCAAGTGTGACATTTTGGTGTGTAAAATGCATGAAAAACACTTTTTAGACTCTACTGCTAAATATAATAAATTTCACTTTTTTTACTAAAGTGATTTATAAAATAGAATTAATTTTTGAAAATATCTCGAACTATTTCTCGCATGTTCACATTAAACATGTGCAAAAGTTCCTTTTTGGGGTATAATTTTCAACACTCCCTCTTAGTGAGGGAGGAATTATACACCAATCCAATTCTATCTCTAAATGCCTCAAGATTCCCTTTTTCCAAGGATTGGTCAAAATATCAACTATGGCCAATCCGTTGGAATATACTGGAGATTCATTGTGTCCTTCTGAACCCTGTATGATATGAAGTGATATTCAATCTCTATATGCTTGGAACTATCATGAAACTCTAGATTATTACAGATTTTGATACAATTCTTATTATCATAGTAAATGAATATAGGCTCCATATCCTAATCAAACAAACTTACAAGTAACTTGCGAAGCCAAATGGCCTCACAACTATCATTATTAGTTTCCATGTACTCTGCCTCTACTAAGCTAAGTGCTATGCAATTTTTCTTCTTGTTGAACCAATATATCATCGTTGGTTCCAAGCTAAAGAAACACCTTGAGGTGATCTTCCTATTTTCTTCATTTTCTTCCTAATCATAGTCTAAATGCCCCTGCAAATTCACTTCACCATATCCAATATATATCAGACCATACTCCATTGTGCCCCTCAAATACTTGAGCACATTTTTTATTTCTACCTAATTCTCTTGCCTGGGATCCACCCTGAAATGACTTAAGGTGTTCACTAAAAAACATATATATGGCCTGGTGTTGACCAAATATATCAAAGAAGCTATTAGCTACTTGTACAACATGGATCCAATAACTTTGAATATGAGGTTGTCACCTTATTTATATTAGTGATCATGGGTGTGGCCATAGGTTTGTAGTCCTCCATTTGAAACCTCTTCAAGATTTGAATTGCATACTTACCCTGCCCAAGGAAAATCTCCCCTAGTCTCTACCAAACCTCCAAACCCAAGAATTAATGCATCATGTCGATGCCCTTCATATTGAACTCAACTATCATGTACGTTTTGAACCCTACAATGAGATTCTCTTCACCTATATTAAACAAGTCATCTACATACAAGACCAAAATGAGCAAAATAGTCTCAAAAAATATGTAATATAAATTAGAATTTTCTTCACTTTTGGTGAAGCCCATACTATGCAGATATCCATCAATCCTGGAATACCATGTTCTCGGTGTCTGCTTTAGTCCATACGAGCCTTTCTTAATCCTACACACGTGAGACTCCTTCCCACTTACCTCTAATCCATGAGGCTTCTATATGTACACTTCTTCCTCGATGATCCCATCAAGGAAATTTGTCTTCACATCCATTTGATGTATCCTCCATCTCATAAATGAAGCCAAGGACATAAATTCTCTAATGTAAGTGTACCTAGTGAATGAGTAAAATGTCTCCTTGTATTCCATTCCCTCTCTTTAGGAGAACCCTCTCGCCACAAAATTTGCTTTGAAATTATCAATGCTACCATATACAACTTGCTTGATCTTGTCGAGCCACTTGAAACTCACAACTAAATTCCCCTCAAGTCTTGGCACTATGTCCCAAACATCATTCTTCATGATGGAGGTGTAATCCTCCACCATGGAATCTTGTCATACCTATTGGTATGTTCCCTCTTGAACATTTGAAGGCTTGGACTCTATAATGTTGCTCATCAATGCCATCAAAAATCTCTTCCTTGGAGGTATGATATTTTTGAATGTTCTTGTAGGAGTCTCAACATGCTCTTGAGTATCCCTCAATGTATAAGTGAACCATCGAGGTCTCATGATAGAAGTGGAAGGGGCCACTGTCTCCCCCTCTTCACCTAAAGTCCGTTGTCTTTCTTTGGAAATCACTGGTGACCCAGGATAAACCTTCAGAGCTTCCTTCTCTTCATCCTCTGTCACTAGTTCTAGAATATCTTTAGACCTATGCTCGATGCTTAGGAAAGAAACCTCAAAATGTTTTCCAATAACTCACCCTTTGCATACAACATGTTGCTCAAACTAAACTCTAAAAGACTTGTGACTATCTCCCTTAGAGTAGGAAACACCCTATGATGCAGGAGCCCCATCCTCTTGTGCTACAACTTGCACAAGTTGCCATTGTTATACACCAGGGATCGAACAGTTCCACCTTGCAACCTGTACAAATTACCTTCTCTAACCCCTATTACCCAAGTTGTATCTGGGATAGATTCCTTTGGTATGATGAGGACTTGTTGGTTCTTAAACTCCATTTCAAATACCTTATCCTCCATAACTAAAATTGAAAGTAAGTTCTTTCTAAGACCTGGTACAAATAAGACATCGCCAAAATATAAAGAATTAGTTGACTAGAGAAAGAAGTGAATAATACCAACTCCTTCTACTGGGTACTTGGCATCACCACCAGGCTCAAACTATACTCCTAAGTCCTCCTTATTTAGACTAGAAAAAAAATGATGTTCTAATGTCATATGTTGAGATGCCCCACTGTCCAGTGTCCACATACCACACATTCCTCAGAATCACGCCGGTATAAATGCAAGATACCAATGAGAAATCCTTCTCAAACTTGGTAGAAAAATCGTTCACCCAAGTTTCTACAGAGGCTGCTACCTGCTTCTGTTGTTTCTCCCCTTTACCCTTATTCTTTGGACACTGTCATGCATAATGAATGTGCTTATGAAAAAAAAAAGAACTTTGTTTTACTCAAATCCTTTTTTATTGGATATGAGGTTTACTCCTCACTCTTTCCCTTACCCTTGTTGGGTCCTTTACCTCTACCCTTATTTGACTGACCAAATAGAGCTAGGTTCTCATCACCACCCTTCTTGTTGGTCTTTGACTCCATCTGGGTCTCCTCTTAGATACAATCATCCCATAACCTCTCAAAATTAGGAAGGTTTTCTCGAGCACAAATAACTTTGACAAATGCTTCCCATGAAGTTGAGAATACATTTAGTGCCATGTTCACTAGCTTTGCATCTCCAACCTTCTCTTTGATTTCTACATCAACATGTGTGATCTTCATAAGGTAACTAGTGAATGCGTTTGATTTGGTCATCACTATGGATTTGAGTTTGTTCCGCAATATTATCTTCTCGTTTATGTTCTCACTCTAGTAGACACTTACTAGGGCGTCGAACATCTCCTTTGTTGTCTTCTTCTCAGATATGTGAGGGATCAAATGATCCTTTATGGCATCCAAAATCATCCACTTATCCTTCACTTCCCTCTTCTTGTGACCTACCAACTATTGGGGATCTATAGGCAAAGGTATAACATCCTTGACAATATCCTAGAGATCATTCTCTTCTAGTAAGAGTGTAACCCTCACCCTCCATGATAAGAAATTTGAGGCACCATCCAATCTATCCTCAAACTTGAGGCTAGCTATTTCCATCTCTGAGATCTATTGCATAAACTCCCAAATATGAAAATAAAACTTTAAAACCTTGTAACTATTGGTCCTTCTTCCTGGTAGTTGACTTACCACTACAAATCCTTGAGAATATCAATTAGAGAAAAAAAAATTGATACCATGTGAAAAATCTAAGCCTTGTTGGATAAATCCCTTATGATCTCATTTAAACAAGTAAATTGCTAAATTTAATTAATCTAGAGATTAAATTTAGACCATAACATCAATCACACAATAATTGAAATGAAATTGTGGAAGCATAAATATTAAAATCAATTTCACACATACACAAGTAATTACTCCAAAATCAAATTTTTATTCTTCTAAAAAACTTACAAGGAAGCACCCACAAGATGTCAAAACCAAGGAGTTGTGCGGTTATCAAAAATCACCCTAAACTAAGAAGATTGGTCTGCTGAGAAAGTACGACTTGTTGTACGACTCTACGTCTGATTGTATACACTGAAGAAACTATATGTATGGACTGTATGGATGCATGTATGATTTTTCCATACAACTGTATGGATCCATATGATCATGTCCATATGATTGCAAGGAATTGTTCTGTACAGTTGTTTTGAACTATACACTGCTCATAAATGTCTCTTTCCTAGATGCCAACTCTCACTCTCTATCTCATTGCCGCTCAACCTACTCAAATATTCATGTGTTTTAACTCTCTATCTTGACCTCTCTTTATAATTTTAGCTAAGACCAAAACCCTAATATATTTTTGAGTGTACTCATAGTCTAAGTCACAGATACATGAAATACACTTTGTAGACTCCATTGCTAATATAATAATTTTCAATTTTTTTTACTAAAGTGAATTACAAAATAGTATTACTTTTCGAAAATCTCTCGAACTACATCGTAAGTGTTCACACAGAACTTGTGCTAAAGTTCCTGTTTGAGCTATAATTCTCAATAGTATCTTTTTTTCCACTAAAAATTGCACATTATATTTGTATTAATATAATCTGTTCACATGACAAAAATTACATCAAGGGATCCTTGTGTTCCATGGTCTGATCTAATGACATAACTAGATGGAAATTTTTCAATTTCCTTATAATACTGACATCTTATCCTTATGGACCAAAAAAAGACACTTTTCAAAAAGTTTATGACTTTCATACATAGATGTAGGCTAAGAAATAAATGGGACCACCCATATTAGCAAGAAAACTGCTAGTACATCTTTAAAAAGCTCCCCCAGAAAACTGCTAGTACATCTTTAAAAAGAGTTTTGGGACCTCATGGCCTCCTTCCCACTGATTATATGCTATGTACCCTGGGCACATTGTAAGGGCCTGTTTTAATAAGTTGTCCACCTCTGGATTCTCTTCTCAGTATATATGAGAAAAACAATTATTCGTGAAATACTTAATGAGATCATTAATCCTATCCTTCCAACAGTCTATAGTAACAACCTGAAGAGTGTCTTTCCTATTAAGAAAATCAATGACTATTTTTGAATCCCCTAAAACATGAAAATATGAAATAGAAAGTTTGTGTGTCAAGGTTAGAGAAGCCCAAACTCCCATGAGTTCTACTCTTGTATCTTTTCCTCTTCCACAATTTAGAGTCCATTTATAAACTATGTGATTGTTGATTTTTATGACTCCCCCAGCACCACTTTGATCTCCATTCCTCTGAGCTTCTCCATCAAACCACCCAATGATTTTATCTTTAGGAATTGCAAGGACTGAGCATCTAGTAGGATAGACTTTTTCCTTTGTATTATGACTGCCCACCGCACCTAAAGAGAGAACATATATCTTTTGAATGGAGGGAGTCCTTGACTCAAAGATATCCAAGTTTCGTTCAATCCAAATAAACCAACAAATAATGGTTGGCAATGGTGGGAAGTTATGATTCTGAAGAGACCAGTTTTCAAAGAAATTTTTCACTGTTGAGCCAATCCATCCTGTAGAGAACTTGAGAGACATTTTGATCCTTTCCCAAACTGAAATAGTGAATGGACAATAAACAAAGAGGTGTTTTTCTGATTCTCGCCTACCTTTGAAAAGGTGGCATATTCCTGGCCCCAACCATCCTCTTTTTTGTAAATTTTTCCAAGTAAGAATTTTATCTTCAATCACTAGCGA
Organism: Picea glauca; assembly: GCA_000966675.3. Lineage (NCBI taxonomy): Eukaryota > Viridiplantae > Streptophyta > Pinopsida > Pinales > Pinaceae > Picea > Picea glauca. The sequence goes on from JZKD02S0216991.1 coordinate 222,872, forward strand.
GACGAATAACTTGATATTTTGGGGACAGTCCCAACTCCATAGTTTTTTCCTCCAGCCACCAATTTTGGTTTTCCATAAATTTGAAGATAGAGTGTTGTAATTTTTTTTTACTGTAATCTAACTTGAGATATCACCACTCATCCATTTTAATTCACCCTCTCTCATAGTTAGCTGAATGTCTGATCCAATCAGGTTCCTCCTATACGTTTCCCATTCCATTGTTAAATCGCCCTCCAGTCCCAAATCTGAGCTATCTAACCAGTTGGAGTAGATCGAGCCCTGTGGGGAGACTCGACTTGCTTGATAAAGATAATAAACATTTTTATTATTAATAAAGAAAACCAATTCAGTAGACAAAATGGATTCCTTCCCCAAGCCCAAAATTTCATCCTTCCCAACAACGATGAAGTCTCCTGTACCCGGCTTCCATGCCATACAATGCAAGATCAAAGGTAAATTATTCAAGATGTTTTTCCAAGTTTGGGAACCGTATGACGTAACGGAGGAATTCAATCTCAGCTAAGTCATCACAGAACCATGGGGTAAATACTTATCCTTTATTACCCAATGCCAAATACCATTCTTCATCAAGCCTTACCACAAAGTATTAGTCACTAGAGCCCTATAAAAACAGAAAATGTTTCTCAACCCCCACCCTCCAATTTTTTTTGGCTTTGTAATGGTCTCCCATCTGCATAAATGGTATCTCTCTTTTTTCTTGTTGCCTGACCAGAGAAAGGAAATAAACAGCTTGCGGATCCGATTTATAATTGTTGTCAGGATGTGATCCAAAGCCATCTAATAGATTGGGTGGCTCTCTAACATTGCTTTTATAATCACATATCTACCCCCCAGTGAAAGCAACCGATTGCACCAATGACTTATTTGGTTCTCGAACTTTGTGATAAGCCACTGCCAATCCTTCATCTTGTAGCTATCAAGCTTTAAATAGAAGCCCAAGTATTTAAATCCTTTTGAAAGATTCATGAAGTTGAAGTGAAATAAGTCTTTTAAAGCATCTAGAGTGTCTTGTTGAGCTCTGTAGTGAAAAAAAAGAAGACTTTTGGACATTAATCATCAGTCTCGATGCACAAAAAAAGACATTAAGGATTTTGTTGATTTCCTTCCATTTTTGGATCGAATCTTTGGACATTATTAGAACGTCATCCACAAAGAGAAGATGAAGAATCTTAATAATCCTAGAAACCTTTATACCCATCAAATTTCCTTTTGCTTGACCTTTTTTAAGAGAAATACTAAGTCCTTCCATCACAAGGATAAAAAATAGGGGTGATAGTGGACAACACTGTCTTAACCCTCTACCACTTTGGAAGAACTTAGTGTCCTCACCATTGATCAGAATGGAATATGTTGTTGAGGTAACACAACCCCTAATCCAGTTTGTCGTAAGAAGTCCAAAACCACATTGGAGGAGCATAAGCCTCAGAAAATCCCAATTTGTGCAATCATAGGCCTTTTTCAAGTCTAGCTTCAGGATTATTGCTTGATTTTTTTTTTCCTTAATACTATTTAGACACTCACGTGCAGTGCCTATGGAATCTAAAATCTGTCTACCCTTTAGAAAACCCATTTGTTCCTCAGACAAGGTGCGAGAGAGGATAAGACTGAGCCTCCTCGCTATTACTTTTGCAATAATCTTGTAGCATAAATTGCACAATGCAATTGGACGAAAAATCATTGAAAGAGTTAGGATTGTTAACTATCAGAATCAATGCAATGAAAGTAGAATTGATCGGTCTGATAACCTCACCTCGAATCCTAGTCTCCTCCACAACATCAAGCAATTCTTTTCCAACCAACTCGTAAAATTATAGAAAAAATTCGACAGATTCAACAATCCACCCATCTGGACCTGGAATTTTGTCCTTTTTAAAACCTTTTCGTACCTCTAAAATTTCCTCATTGGTACATGGCTTTTCAAGATTTGTTACTTCTTCCTCCATAACTAGCCTATGATACAACCTTATTATAGCTATCTGATCCCCAATGTGATTCTTTCATGTATCCTAAAAGGAAGAATTAAAGAAAGATGATGCTTCATCCTTTAGGGCCTCCTGGCCTGTATGAACTAGGCCTGCTTCATCCTTTATCTCCCAGATCTATTTTTTGTTTCTTCTGTAGCTTGCAAAACGATGGAAGAATTTTGTATTTTGATCTTCACTTTTTATCCAAATGGCCCTGCTCTTTTGGTGTCGTCGTTCTTCCTCGTCCAACATAATTGTTTTGCGCTCGGACTCTAAAAACATCAATCGTTGATCAGAATTTGCATTGTATATTCCTTGATACTTCTGGTTATAGTGCACAACTAATTCAACTTCAATATTTTCCAATTCTATCTTATCCTGAAAGCATTTTTCTTTGGACCATAATTTAATCCGATTTTTTAGATGTAAGAGCTTCCCAACTAATCTCCTTTGTGCCCCAACAACTTGTTGTAGTTGTGAAGCAGTCCATACTTCGCAAACCATAGTGAGGAAAGAGTCTTCACACAACTAGGCTGGATTAAATTTAAAGGGGTGATGATCCAGGTGGATATCGGTGGCCACCTACCTTTTCCAAATGGCTCAAAACAATTTTCTAGCAATTTTGGTAATTTACTATTTTTAGCAGTTTTCACTTCTGGAGTCGTTTTGAGGCCCTAAATGATGTTTTTTGGAAAAACAGGTTTGCAATATATGAGTTCCTTCTATATTTCACCTAAAATGAATCTCCTCGACGATACCTTTCCAACAGGCTATTATACACCTAAAACGAAGATCGTATGCAAAAGTTACGACCCCGGGAAGTTGATGTACTAACTTACCCAAACGGGGCCCACATGAATTTTGGCGCTTCATCTCCTAGGGTTAGGTTTTTGGATGTCTAGGGTTTTTGGCATTCCTTCTTATTGTAAAAAGGCCTTCAGAGCCTCATTGTAATCATGTTCTTGCGAATGAGCACAGCCGTCACATCTCTTCTCAGAGATAAGCCACCACCATTCCAGCAAGCTTGTTTCCGCTGCATTTTACAGTTTCAGCTTATTTCATTATTGAATGGAAAACCGGTTTTATTGTATCTCTGTTATTTTGTGTTAAGCACCTGTTAATAATCTGTAGTCATTTCATTCTTCTCATAAAATTCAGATCAGGTGAGCAACCGTCAACATCCCAATGCCTAATTGTAGTAAGACTGGAACATGGTCGGATAAGTAAGGATATTCCACCCAAGTCCTATATCTCATAGTTGGCGAAATAAGATCCACTGCCACATAGATTATATCGAGCCTTTTAGAAATTCTATACTCTCCATATCTACCATTATGCCACATAGGAACCAAATAGGCATGTGCCACGTCAACTAACTTGTTTTTTTCAAATAATTCCTTAAATAATATCGCCAAAGGGTCAACCAAAGTTGTTTTACCCCAAAGCTCTACTGAATTTATCATGAATTTCATGTCCCCGGCCATTATCAATCTAACATGAGATAGAAGACCCCTGCCTTCCACTTTTTCCCAGAAGTGTTTACAATATGTACAAGGCTTGTATACATTCATAAGAGAAATATTCCTTTTATCCACTAAGCTAGAACCTATGAAGGTGTTATTCGGAGAGTCTGAACTATCCAAATCCCTCACACCTGAAAAATATCCCGACTCCTGCGCATCCAATCCAAAGGAGTAATCGTTAGTTGGATTATACTTCGAGGAGTCCTCCTCGATTGTAGCTCCATAACCTTGATGACAATCCTTCTGAAGATGACTAGTTCGCCTACAGATCGTACAACGAAATGGGATACCCAAATAGTCTAATCTCTAAACAAGTAGGAGACCCCTCCACTCAATCTCCAATTTTTCTAGAAGTCCTGCATGTATGCCCACTTTCACAAGTACTTTTTCCATTCTCTTGTCCGAAGACTGTAAATCTTCCTCGTCAACCTTGATAAAACGTCCTAAAACATTTCCAATCGCCTCCAAAGCTTTGACATTCCACAACTAGAGTTGTAGGCCCAGGAGTAGGACCCAGAGGTGATGGTAGCTAAAATATTCCGTGGACGGGCCAAACCTTATCTGCCACCTCTTTAGCATCAGACTACCCCCTTCAAAATCCCATAACCTGTCTAATATTCGAGATGCATCGTTCGGACTTTTAAAAACAAAGCCGAACCATCCTCTCGACAGAGTCAATAATACCAAAGAATAACCCAGTAGAGGTTCCCAGGTTACTCGCATCCACTCCGCAATGGTCATATTGCATAAAGATCGGTATGCCAACCTTCCCACCATAGCACACAAAGGAAGCGAACACGACTCTTCGATCCCCACATCCATACCCAAAACCATTTTTTGTTTGGTTCACTTAGGATTCCACACCCGCACAGAACGCTTCAGAGATCCCCGCTTTCCTAATGAGCCACCCCCCTGAAGCTCTGATGTCTGAGCGTCAATGTTATTCTTCAGACCTACCAGCTTATAACCTTTACCCTGGTTTCGCTTCACCTTATCAACACCTTCAACTGGATAAACCTCAGATACTGCACCAGAAAGAATGGAAGCTTCCTTGCTGAGGGAAAGACCCAACATTGTGTTAGACTGGTGCAAAATCTTAGAACCAAAGGTTGAGGGTAATGGTAACTTTTCCAAGTGTGTTAGTGGCTCATTAAAGTTCTCATTAAGTGAGCACCTTTTGCCTTTATGCTTACATAGCTCGTCCACCAATGAAAGGAAACTCACATGATCCCAAGGCTCCTCGTCAACCGCACCCAAGAGTGTGTTGACCTTACAATCCATAACCGAAGTTCACACATCCTTAATCATTTGCCACCTTAGGAGGAGATCGTTAATCAATAGATGAAGTTGTTGGGTATGTGTTATATTCTTTGCACGAGTAGTGGTGTATGAGCGCCTGCGCCGGGCGCGCAGGGGGGTAAGAGGGG
>JZKD02S0216991.1:236038-248765 GCA_000966675.3 Picea glauca
TTAATATATTACATATAGTTAACGTGGGACTTCACATATCCTTGACTTTGTAATTTATATATATATATAATGCAAGAGTACAAATTATTTAATAAGAATAAGAAAATGGATATTAGAAAGAGTAATAAAATAGAGTTTAAAAAGAGGGTTTTAATATTGGTAATGAAATTATAGATAATAAATTTATTATTAATTTATAATGATAAGTGTTGATATTTTTATTAGACGTGTAAGAAAAATGAAAGAATTAATAAAATAATAGAAATTAGAAAAATAAAGTTATAAGAGAGATTAATAATTATTTAGGAGTGCAAGGTGCCGAAAATTGTTTTATTAGAAAGAAGGGGAGGGAAAAAATGCTATTAGTTATATTATAATATTTAAATCTATAGGACACAAGAGTAAAGGAAAAAATAAGAAGTTATATATATAGTTAATAAGAAATATTGGAAGGTGGAAGGTGGTAAGAAATTATATTATTTATGTTTAGATATATATTATATTCATGTAAAAGAAAATAAAGTATTTATGATAATTGTGTAAGGGGAAATAAATATAAAGGGAATCAATAAAATTAGAGAGAGTAATGGTGGTATTGGTCATGAAAATATTTGTTTCTAAGGGTATTTTTGTAAAAAAATTTAGGAAAGGACTATCGAGTTGTTGAGTAACTAAGACATCTAAAAATGAAAGATAATTTTCTATTGGGTTTTCATGGTAAATTGAATGTGAATGGATACACTATTCAGGAAGCCAAGGAATAAGTTTAGGGAATATTGTCCATGGGGCCAAATAATGAAGGTGAGATCAACAATTCAAACTCTAAGGGGATAACTATTGAGGGCTAATGTTTCAAAGTGTTCCATGAAGATATTTTCTCACTAAAGGGGAAAATGAGGACCCAATTGTGGCACCTTTAGAAGTTACCTTTGAAACTAAAGAAGGAATAGGAGAGGCAAATCTTGATAATATTTAAAGTTCCAGGGTAGACTAACTTTGAAATAATGTCCATATCTTTTGGTATAAATATTTTTGCGATGAAAGAAATCACACCAAAACTAACAAGAAGGTCTTGTTTATCAAGTTGGAGATCTTTAATTTATGAATGAAATCGATATAATTTTTTATGAAAGAGGGGGTTTGGCCTATAAAGGGTTGAAGTTTGTTAGATAATAATTTATCTAAGGCATGGGTAGGGGTACCAATTGCACTAACAATGGGTCCTAGTGGGATGTCTCCATAAATTCTAGGTGGTTGAGGATTGTGAGGCAAAAGATACTTTTTTATATTAGGGTAGAGAGAGGATGAATTAATAACAACTTTGGTTACTCGATTCATGATTTAGTTTAGGGGATTATTAGAGAGAGGATAATATGAGGAGGACAAAATTTCAAGTAATTTGGTCTCATAATCCAAAATATTCATGATTATTGTTGCATTTCTTTGTCATATTTAAGAATGATATATTATGGTTATCATTATGGTAACAAAGGGTGTAAATTTTATATTTAGATAGGATGGGTTTAGGAATCTTAGTAGAGTGGAGAATTCTAGAGCAAACTTCTTTGATTTATTTAGCTTCATGAATGGGAAGGTTTTGAGTGATAGATTCAATTGCACAAAGAATTTCTTCTAAAGGAAGCAACAAGGGGATATAGCATAATTGAAACCTTTATGAAGGATATGAAACATGTCGAGGTCTAATTCAAGAGAGGATAGATTAACAACCGTGGAAGTAAGTGACTTTAAGGTGTGATATGGGAAGGTGGTAAATGATTGGAGGAAAGGGTGAAATGGAGGAAAGACTTGATTGAGATTCTGGAGGAAGGAGGGAGGAGAGAGAGGAAGGGTTGATAATGAGTGAGGAAATTAAAGAGAAGGGGAATCTTGGTTAGAAGAATATAAGGTATTAGAGGGACATTTATATAAGGGTTATCATAATGAAAGTTATAAATGGTGAAAAAAAGCATGACTTAAGGATCACGAAGGCTATGGGGATGATGAGTGAGAAGTAGAAGAGTTATCTTTATATTGGAGTTTGAGGGGAGGTTATGGTTAGATATGGAGGTGTCGATGAAGCGATCTCATCAATGCTTTGGGGTAATTTCTTGATGCATTCACCTGATTATTCATTAGGTTGTCTTAAGGTTGAATAGAAGGAGTTTGAAGATGGGGGACAAATGACATTTATGGGGAGAATGAAAATTGGTTGAAGGGAAGGTTGGTTAGTAAGAGTCAAATGATCATTGTGTAGATCTGGCAATGTAGAATCTATTGATTCCTATAATCCTTTGTTATTGGAAGGAATGATGTCACTGAGTTGAGGGTTGACCTAGTTGGATGAAACTATGAGATTATTAGGAAAAATTGATCCTAGACCATTAATTAAACCATTAGGTTGACACATGGATTGCAATGAAAAGGAGGAATTAAGGGTTGAGTGTCGAATGCCAATAAAACAAAGGGTTTTGGAGGGCCAAAAGGAGTTATGGTTGGCCAATAACACATGATCTTTAGGTAACATATCAAAAGGTAAAGGATTGTGTGAAAAATTGGATAAAATGGAAGAATCCACTAATTCATTACATAGTAGAATGAATGGAGCACGATTACGTGGTAGATTGTGATGAATGGAAGAATAAAAACTAGATAAAACTAACATAGTATATTATAATTAGTATAATTCCCCCTTCGTGGTCTTCCTATTAAAAAAAATTCCATAAAATCCAGCCTTGTCAAATAATTATTAATCTCTTCCATATTTAATTTTACTTTTCTAATTTTTAATTTTTTATTATTATTAATTTTTTAATTTTATTAAATTATAATATATCTAATACATTGCTTACTAACTCTTCTCAACAAAACTTAATAATAAAAAAATTATCCATCATTTCCTTACTAAAATTAAAACCCCTTTAAACTCTATTTTATTAAATTCTCCTACATTTTTTAATGTACATCTTTGTTTATTTATTTAATTAAATATTTTTCATTCTTATTTTTATATATAGTTTACTTATGGAATATTTTTCACTTTTCCCTTTTTAAACTCTTTTAGAATGATTATATATAAATAGATTTCTTATCCATCATTTTCCAATAATAAATAAATAATATATTTTTTTAAATGTTAATTACAAATTTATTAATTTTCAATAAAATTTTGATTAGATTTATTGTATTTTTAAATATTATAATATTTTTGTAGTTATTTTATTTCTCAGTTATAAGAATTACTTGTATTTAATACCTATTTAATTTTATTGAGATATTTTTTAATCATTTTTCAATAATAAATAAATAATATATATTTTTGGAAATGTTAATTACAAATTTATTAATTTTCAATAAAATTTTGATTAGATTTATTGTATTTTTTAATATTATAATATTTTTGTAGTTATTTTATTTCTTAGTTATAAAAATTACTTGTATTTAATACCTATTTAATTTTATTGAGGATTAATTTTCTTTATTATTCTAAATTTTATGATTAATTCTCTAATAACTAATGAAGTGTACACCAAAAAAACATTTCAAAACTAAAACATAGTTTACACCAAAAAAATCTTTCATAATTATAAGCATAAATTAAAATCTACATTCTCAAATACAAAAATATTTTCTATAATTATAAACATAAAAATAGATTAAAATCTACATTCTCAAATACAAAAATATGTCAATTGTACAATAACTTGACCTTGCAACATCTACTTCTAATGCTACCAGTACCACTCTTAACACTATGTTGCGTGCACTATTTATACACATGCATTTAATAATCACCTACATAAACATATCCATGTTCATCCATCATCTATATAGATGCAACCATGTTGGTAATCAACCCTTTGATCAACTGGAGAGCTCACTTTGGAGGGACTGATATGGGGGGTCGCATCAGCCCTCCTACACCTCCTCTTGTATCCAGGCTCTACATACACTCACAATATTGGACGGTCTCCCTTTCTGAGGCTATAGTCAGCTCTCTTTGAGTCGACCAGGCCTTCCTGGTTTCCCATATGCTCACTATTTCTTTTGCCTTGGACCTTCTTACACTTGTCTAGTTGGGTCCCTCCTATCAGTAGACATCTGTTATGATCGTGGTAGACAGTATTTTATTTTTCTCTGCTACTGTCTACTGACTGTAGCTATTTTCAAGGTACTCTTGCGATGCCCCATACATGTTGGTCACCCTTTTTTCTCATAGTCATCGATCTTTCACCCTGGCCCCTGTACTTTGAGTTGGTAGGGTCCTTCTTGATTTTGTCAGGATCTTTTGTCACAAATTCCACTCATGACAAAAGACATTACTCTCGGGGACGTTGTAGTCACTCACATGGAAACTATGATCTAGGACTCCACTGAGGGGAAGGTCGAGGACCCATGGGACCATCCAGATATCATTGCCTTCATAGACGAGTTGATTAGTAACCATTACCAAAGAACAAACTGCTCAACGAATTCCCGAATATCTGCTTCTGACACTTCTCTCCACACTTCAGTCTCGCGAGGCTCTTTACCGAAGTCGATACCTGAGGGAGACCCACTATCTCCCTGCCAGAATAGTAGGAGATTTGGGAACTTCCATCAAGCCAACATTCATATTGGTCGTCCCTTACACAACTACAACAACAAAAAGCCTCATAGGGTTTGGAAACCAAAACAAACACATCCAAACCTTGTCCTGGGAATGGATGTAGGACTATCTAAAGCCTGCAACCTAGCTCTTTGTGCCATGTTTGGAAGGGTAGCCTACAAGGATAAGTGTAAACTACGCTTGGAAGATTGGATAACAACCTCCTGGAAACCACTTCAAGGATATCTTCCCAAGATCCTTTATCTCCAACATGGATGGCTAGGCTTCTTTTTCAAGACACCTGAGGATATTGTCCGCATTCTGGAAAAGTTCTGGGCTGTTGGTGGTGGAAGCCTCCTGATTAATAGATGGAGGTTTGGTTTTAATCCTTCTACTGAACACTTCAGCTACAGGCACCTCTGGGTCTTACTACCAGGACTTCCACTACAACTCTGGAACCAACAGGCTCTCGAGCTCATCGGTACTTCTTTAGGTCATTTTTTAAAAGTAGACTCACACTCTCTTGCTTCATCAGACAGAAGAATGGCTAAGATCTTAGTGGAAATGGATATCCATGCTGGACACCCGGAAGTCTTGCATATTGATTGGAGAGGCCTTCTTATTGCTCAATGACTTGACTACCTGGGGATCCCGTTCCGATGTTCGTTTTGCCACAGAACAGGCCACCTGAGAAGGGATTGCTCAAATTTACCCCCCACTGAACCAGAGCCGGACCCGTCGGAGGAGTATGGTTTTGAAGGATACGACACACAACCAGATACGTTTGGAGAGGAGACTCTACAACATAATTGAGATTTGAGCCCTACATCGCCAGATGACTCATTGGTAAGTAAGATTAAACTACATCGTCCCTCGCTTTACAACACTCTCTCCGCCTGGGAGAGACTCACCTTAAATTTGTTGGCTACTACTTCTCTACAGCCGGATCCTTTTGGATCTGAACCTTTGGATATTGATCCCTCACCCACTCCACCATATTCCCACAGTCCTGCTACCCTCGGTGCACTGGCACCTTTAAATTCGTCCTCGGAGCCTCTTGGGTATGTTTCGAGGGAAATAGACCACTCTCCATCCCCCTCGAACAACCCCTTTCCCCTCAGCGCCTCCACCAATTCTCTGGCCCCTGATGACTCTGCTCTCCCAGAGCTTGATCCCACCCTACCCCCTAGATACTCTGAACAACCTCTTTTTGCATAGGATCTGGAGCAACTAATTGATACCACCACTCCTACAGCCACCCTTCCCTTTTGAATCCCTCCCCATTCCGTTGTACCATGGTAAAACTCTCATCCCACCCTCTTCCAAATTTGGAGACTTACCTTCAACTTTGGGAGTGAGAAAGACACCTGTGACAGATCCCACATGGTCCAGAGGACTGGGCTCTAAGTTATCGCCATTGAAAATTCATAGTGCACGGAAAAACAAAATCACAGAGGCATCGAGTTCAACCTCTCTAGCTACTGATCTGAATTTAGGGGCACTTAGAGGATTAAAAGCCCTAACATGGGCCAAATCATGATCCTAATCTCCCTCAATATTAGAGGGGTAGGAGGACCACTGAAACTTGCCTCCATGCGACGACTCCTTAACAAGACTCGATCGATAGTTATTTTTCTACAAGAAATTATGGTGGATGCTGCAACTGCTAGAAATTTTCTTTACTCTCTCCGACCAGATTGGATGGTATGTGCGGCTATCTCAGTAGGAAACTCGGGTAGACTCCTGGTGGCCTGGGATCCAATTTTTTTTTATTTTTCTCTGGTGCTAAGCCCTGGTGGGATTCTACTTGCTGGTACCTATTTTGAACTAAAATCTACCCTGACCTTGCTCAATACTTATGGTCCTTGTCTTGACCGCATATCTTTATGGGAGAGACTTGACCTCTTAGGCCTCCTAGCTATAAAGACCTCGTTATAGCGGGAGACCTGAACCTGATGCTTAGCTCTAAGGAGATTTGGGGAGATAGGGCTAAGATGGATCCACTCACGAACTACTTCAAATTACTGTTCTCGAAAAATGCTTTAGTGGATCTGGAACCGACAGAACTTCTGCCTACTTGGTGAAATGGGAGATCGGGTCCATCCAGTATAGAAAAGTGACTTGACCATTTCTTGGTGATCAAAGATTTGATCACACCCAATCGCATGACTCAAGCCTGGATAGTTCCTCCTTTCCTTTCTGATCATGTCCCCATCTACCTACAGATTGGAGAAGGGAAACCAGGGACAAAATATCCCTTCAAGTTCAATCTGACATGGCTGTTGGAGCCTGCTTTTGACCAGATAGTTTGATCGGTCTGGTCCGACTCATCTCTCATGTTACCTGGGGATGCACATGGCAACATGGTGAGGAAACTCAACAACTTGAAAGAAAATTCTATCATCTGTCTCAAGAGAAAAAAATCCTTAGACTCATCCAAGCTGAATAGAATTGAACATTAATTAAATTTTTTACACAGCCAGAAGGCTCAGGACGACCACCAAGTTGACTTCGAAGCTACATTGCATCATTTAGAGGTAGCCCACAATATTATTCTATGGGAGGAAGAGGATAGATGGCGCCTGGAAAGAAGAGCGCTATGACTTACTAGTGGAGACAGTAACACCCGCTACTTCCATCGCTTTGCCAGTCACCGCAAGAATAAAAAACTCATATGGGATATTGAGGAAGATGATGGGAGTATTCTACATAAGACAGAAGACATCAAGAAGGCGGCTCACAACTACTACAAATATTTTTACCAAGAAGAAAATGATATCAATCTACATGATCAGATAGAAATTGCTCAACTTTTTCCACAAATGGTTACAGATGAGAAGGCGAGAGCACTGGAATCTCCCTGCACAAAAGAGGAAATCCTCGAGGTGATAAAAGCCTTCACTAAAGAAAAAAGTCTCGGTCCCGATGGGTGGATGGTGGAACTTTACCTCCACTATTTTAATTTAATGGGACAAGATCTGTTGGATGTAATTGAGGATTCGAGGAACAGAGTGTTGGCAGGCAATTCACTTTTTTCTATTATCCTATAAGCTGCCTACACCTATGTCTTGCAAACATCAAGTTTTCGTCGCATTTTTCAAATCAACGACACTTTCATTTCTTGTGACATTTACACATTTTTTTCATTAAGTTTTTACAACTGTAAGCGTGAAAACTTCTCCTTTCGAGGTCACTTTTCGATCATTATCTAAACTATGGATATTTCTTTTGTCATTTATGCCTACTGCACTTACCTTTTGTTTATCGTTATGTGGCTAGAAGGACTTTCGAACTATGCTCATTGGACATTTTTATATTGATTGCATAACTTGATTTTATTGAGTTTGTAAGACATTGAGCATTTGGATTTGTATTTTATGACTTGCCTGATCATTGATTATACGAAAATGCATAGGTGTTTTTGATTAAATCTTTTATATATATGATACAATCCTTATGATAATATTTTCATAGTTTTTGGCTTGTCAACTATATGAATATCAATCGGCACATTGGTTAAACATTTATACAATGGCGCATGGCTAACATTTGGTGTTGGTTTCACATTGAATGTTGATGGTTAAAAAACTATAGTCTAATGTCGATTTAGCGCATTGGCATAACACTTATCATTTGATTTTTTGGTTGCCAAACGATATGATTTTTGAGCTATTCTATGATCGTTTGAACAGATGTGTAAATCGGTGGTTGTACTTTGCCATAACTATCATGCATGACAGTGAATGACTCCACCACCTTCGCATGCTTGCGTTAATGCTTACCTCTTTTGGCTCGATTCATTGTTGTTGGTTCGAGTAGCTCTGCTCCTGTATGTGTTGGTGAATTCGAACCCTTCCCTTACCATGCATTCAGCTCCATGGCACCATCCGTGTGAGTTGAACCCAATGGCAAGCAAGCCCTGTTGATGTTTGACAATGCCCGCCAAGATTTGGCAGACAGTGGATGGCTTAGCTTCGTGGAATGTTTTGAGGGTTTTAACCTCTGTGTAGCACGACAGTTTGCCATAACCTTTGATGGATGTCGAGCCAAGGTCGAAGATGTACAGTTAGAGATTGATGAATAGTTCATCAGCTCAGCCACGGGGGTATCTACCTCTGGACAGTGTTGGTCTAAGAATTGCAAGGTCGAGGAGGTCCCATGGACACTGCTCTTTCAATCGTGCAAGGTTACCTCGTGTGATAGAGGTATTCCCGTGACCATGCTCAAACAACAATGGCACAATTTATTAATGATAATCAAGCAGTTTATCACCTATGAAGGTCGATACATACTAGTGTTCCTCCACCACCTGCGTTTGCTTATGGTTTTTATGGGATATCAACTCAATATGCCCTGTTATTTGCATCGTAGTCTATTTAAAATGTCGAAGAAGTACAAGAGTCACCAGGCTGACAGTAGCCTTTTTCATTGCAGGCTTGTTAAGATTATCGTTGTCTGTCATTTGAGTCTTCACGGGGATAGTTGGAGCAATTTTGTTGCTCGAAATGGTTTCGAAGATCCAAACCCTACATAGGTTGACAAACTTGTGGTAAGTGAGGTCAAGGTTGTACCCCCAGTGCCCTATCATTTCCTTTTGCCTAAACCCTTGGCCGACCCTCCTGTCGACTTACCCCACACTGTGACTAAGAGTGTTGAGACTGTTAAGCCAGTGAGTAAAAAGCCCAAGGCAAACCTCACTGCAAACACCAAAGGGAAAAATAATGCACGTTTGATTTGACGAATGGCAAGGAACAAGCCAAAACCCCCTATCGAGCCAAACCATATCGTGTTAAGTGAGGACTCCGATTCAGAAGTGGAGTGTTTCTTTGCTAGTGAGTATCCCTATTCGCAAGGTTTGTGTGCCGAAACCTCATACGATTTTGTATCAAACCTACCCCGCTGCCTAAAGAACGACCCTAACTACCCAGGCATTAAGTTGCCTTGTGAAACCCTCAGTCATTTTCCCAAATCCGCACCTGCTCTGTCTAAACCCACATAGTCACCCTGTGATCAATGCAGTTCATGGTTAGAGTGATATTATACCGATGTTCCTATGGTCGAATCGAAGATTCAGTCGCTGGAAGACCAGATTGCACTGTTAACCAGTCAAAAGGCCAAGCTCCAAGCAATGGATAAGAAACAAAGGACAACCGGCTCCATCCTATTTAAAAATGTGGAATCAGCCACGGCTATTGTAAACTCAAAATTGGCATAATTGGGAAGCCTCATTGCTACACAGGTATGAAAAATTTGATATCATTTTGTAAATAATCTAGGTTGATATGAGGTTTGCAATTCAGTTTTTAAACAGTTCTGTTCACACCTTGAATAGCTCTGTTATATCGCGTGCATTCTATATATAGCTTTTCTTTAAATAAATAGGAATTTTGATTCACGATTTGATTATGCCCAGTATAGAAATCAATAGATTTTGATTAGATTTGAGTAATCTTCGTTTGAATTTGTTTGATAGTTGACCTTCAAATGAACTGATTTGTATTCGATTTCAAAAGGGAATTTTTCATATTCAGTTTGGAACACAATCATGCTCGGATTTGATTTGGTTATGATCCATATGTTATAATTGATAAACGATTTGATTAAATTTGGCTGTTACGATCTTGCTTGTTTTCGATTTCATTATTATTGGTATGCTATGACTGGTAAATGTTTCGGGAGGATACCTGCTATTCTATATTTGATTGTTTCCATGTCAAGGAGAAAGACTTTGTTTCTTTGATGAAAACAATACACTCAGATAACATTCATGCCCGAATTAGAGGTGAATCCGAATCATAACAATTGTGTGAAAATCCTTAACTAAATCGATTCGTTTTTGTTCTCAATTGGCAAGTTCGTTTTTGTGAATTGAATCCAAATTCTAGTTAATACTCTATATTTTAGATTTGTGGAATGAATTGGTCGAACTCTGTTATGATTCGTTTAATTAAAACGATTGTGATCAAAATTAATCGATCCTGTCTGTTGACTATGCAAGGATCAATGATCGAAATCTATGGCAAGTTCTGTTTGATTGATCTTGTTACGTTTTTGGTTATGTATCAATTATCATTTGGATTCGTTCACAATCTTAATCTATTGCTATACAGTTGTTATGGTAATCTTGTTCGATGCGATGATTTTTGTTGTTGATGAGACAAGCGTAACGAAGTGTTTGCGATTTGTTATGTTTTCAATTGAATATCAAAATGATCTCTTTCGATTTGCTGAGAAATGATTATGATGTTGTTACATGTGATCTCATTTACCCGACTTGTAACAATAATCGAAACAGAGTATTTCTATCTTTGTATTTGATTAAATGATTTGAATCTTGTTGCTATATCATTATAGCTATAACAAGCGGAAAATGGTTTTGTTGGATTAGATCGTATCACATACGATATGTTTCATTATCGATTTCAATTGGATATGAAACAGTCTTGTTACTGTTCGATTATGAAAGACCCGATTTTGTGGTAATAGAAGAACAGAGTATTCCTATCTCTATGTTCGGTTGAATCAATTTTGATCCTGTTTAATGTTAAATGATAAAATCATTTTGATTCATTTTCAAGTGGTTATTGGAAGATAAGTGGATTTAATTCTTTTTAAAATATTTTGAATCGATTCTGATGCTGATTCTGTATCTCATTTTGACTAGCTACAGAATCAAATGATTCTGTAGCTAGTCTATAGAATTTAATTTTTATCATTTTATTGATAAAAGAGTCTTCTAACTTGTCTATTTTGGATCCTTTTCAGGTGAACTCGAATTGTATGGGATTTGATGGATAGTTTAGAGGATATTTGGATGATTTATTTTCATTCAAGTTTCTTCGTTTAGTTGATCTTGGGAATATCTTCCCAGATTATGTAAACAGTTTGATAACTTCCATAGGGAGGTTTTACCCTGTGGAAAACTTATAAATACTTATTATTTTTGTAATAATGATCATCCTCATTCATGGGAGAACAAGGATATGGAATTTTAATACAGACTAAGACAGAGATTGATGTTCTGTTACAGCTTTAGCTTCTCATAATATCAATATTTTGTTTCATGTTTATTGGTATCAATTTGCATTTGGTTAATGACTACTTTAGCTATCTTAGTCTTTTGCAAATGATATAATTTAATCAATATAATCCATATCTAATTTCTTCCAGTGTATAAAAAACATAGCAATTGCTTGATTCAGTTTGTGAATGATAGATTTCTCTTCTTCATAAGTTGAATTATTAAGTATAAGTTTTTGCATAACAGGTTTCCCTTATTGCAGAGATTTGTAAATCATATAATTGTTATGATTTTTTATGTCTTGTTTGTCCTGTAAACAAACTCAAAGAGCATTGCAGCTATCGTTTACGAGAAGCTTCTGGATCATCCAGGGTGAGTTTCTTTCCTCCGACCAGCTTCGAAGTCATCATACACAGGAAAAATTTGGAGTGTTTCCAGGTCAGCTTGTCATTTGTTTATTTAGTATATTTATTAGTAGTTTAGTTTAGATATAAGTTAAGTTAGATTTATAGGTAGAATTAGTATATTAGATCGTTTAATTTCAGTAAGTTTTATTTCTTGTTCATAAAATTATAAAAATAAAAAAATATCTTTAGCTGTCTTAGGACAAAAAGCAAATGAGTTTTCCAGGTTTTATTTAAATTTGTATTTTGTTAATATTGTATATTTTGTGAATAAGTTATATTGCCATTAGTAGTTAGACAGTTAATTAGTTAGTAGTTAGTAAATAGTAGGTTAGTTAGTTTGTTTAGTAGTTAGTTTTAATTAGATTAGTGTATTAGTTTGTTTTATTGTTAGTTAGTATTAGTTTGTTTTATTTATTGTTAGTTAGTTTAGTTTGTTTAGTTTTAGTTAGTTTAGTTAGTTTAGATTAGTTTTCTCTTTGGTTTTCTTAGGACCTTAGAATGGCTAACAGAGCCGTTAAACCTGTCAGGGTGGTTCTGCAAGATACCAGATATATAAAATATGCAGAACAGAAACGAAATGCTAGAAATGATAGAATAATAGTAAAATATCCAGCATAATCTTCACCATACACAGAAATGATATACGAAATAGCAACAGAAATAGCACTTTGAATCAGATAGCAATGTTCACAGGCCTCTTCGAGGGGGAAACCT
>JZKD02S0216991.1:277197-300788 GCA_000966675.3 Picea glauca
TTAATGTCCTTTATTCTGATCTAGAACTTCTTGACAGGATACAGATGTCAGAGTGGGTTAAATGGCAACCCTGTCGAGGCTATGGACGCCTGCTGGCAGCAGTGGCCATGCCAATTTGAAGTTTTTATCTTTAATATCATGACTTGCTAATCTTAAGGTTGTTATTGGTTTTCATCTTTTAAAACACTGCTAAAAAAAAATGATTGATGAAAATGTTTGTACGACTTTCTGGTTGTTATTTTTGAGTTGAAATTTTCTTGGCTGTTCTAATCTGAATTTGTTTCTTTGAAAGAGATAACTGCTTCTACCAGTGTGTCACCATTGTTGGCAGCCAATTCACTTTTTTCTATTATCCTATAAGCTGCCTACACCTATGTCTTGCAAACATCAAGTTTTCGTCGCATTTTTCAAATAAACGACACTTTCATTTCTTGCGACATTTACACATTTGTTTCGTCAAGTTTTCACGACTGTAAGTGTGAAAACTTCTCCTTTCGAGGTCACTTTTCGATCATTATCTGAACTGTGGATATTTCTTTTGTCATTTATGCCTACTGCACTTACCTTTTGTTTATCGTTATGTGGCTAGAAGGACTTTCGAACTATGTTCATTGGACATTTTTATATTGATTGCATAACTTGATTTTATTGAGTTTGTAAGACATTGAGCATTTGGATTTGTATTTTATGACTTGCCTGATCATTGATTATATGAAAATGCATAGGGGTTTTTGATTAAATCTTTTATATATATGATACAATCCTTATGATAATCTTTTCATAGTTTTTGGCTTGTCAACTATATGAATATCAATCGACACATTGGTTAAACGTTTATACAATGGCGCATGGCTAACATTTGGTGTTGGTTTCACGTTGAATGTTGATGGTTTAAAAACTATAATCTAACGTCGATTTGGCACGTTGGCATAACACTTATCATTTGATTTTTTGGTTGGCCAAATGATATGATTTTTGAGCTATGCTATGATCATTTGAACATATGTGTAAATCAGCGGTTGTACTTTGCCATAACTATCGTGCATGACAGTGAATGACTCCACCACCTTCGCATCCTTGTGTTAATGCTTACCCCTTTTGGCTCGATTCATTGCTATTGGTTCAGGTAGCTCTGCTCCTGTATGCGTTGGTGAATTCGAACCCTTCCCTTACCATGCATTCAGCTCCATGGCACCAGTCGTGTGAGTTGAACCCAATGGCAAGCAGGCCCTGTTGATGTTTGACAATGCCTGCCAAGATTTGGCAGACAGTGGATGGCTTACCTTCGTGGAACATTTTGAGGGTTTTAACCTCTGTGTAGCACGACAATTTTCCATGACCTTCAATGGCTATCGAGCCAAGGTCGAAGATGTATAGTTAGATATTGATGAACAGTTCATCAGCTCAGCCACGGGGTTATCTACCTCTGGACAGCGTTGGTCTAAGAATTTCAAGGTCGAGGAGGTGCCATGGACACTACTCTTTCAATCGCACAAGGTTACCTCGTGTGATAGAGGTATGCCCGTGACCATGCTCAAACAACGATGGCATGATTTATTAATGATAATCAAGCAGTTTATCACCTACGAAGGTTGATACGGACTGGTGTTCCTCCACCACCTACGTTTGCTTATGGTTTTTATGGGATATCAGCTCAATATGCCCTATTATTTGCATCATAGCCTGTTTAAAATGTCGAATAAGTACAAGAGACACCAGGCTGACAGTAACCTTTTTCATTGTGGGCTTGTTAAGCTTATCGTTGTCTGTCATTTGAGTTTGCATGAGGATAGTTGGAGCAATTTCGTTGCTCGAAATGGTTTCGAAGATCCAAACCCTACACAGGTTGACAAACCTGTGGTAAGTGAGGTCAAGGTTGTACCCCCAGTGCCCTATCATGTCCTTCTACCTAAACCCTTGGCCAACCCTCCTGTCGACTTACCCCACACTGTGACTAAGAGTGTTGAGATTGTTAAGCCAGTGTGCAGAAAGCCCAAGGCAAACCACACTGCAAACGCCAAAGGGAAAAATAATGCATGTTTGATTTTGCGAATGGAAAAGAACAAGCCAAAACCCCCTATCGAGCCAAACCCTATCGTGTTAAGTGAGGACTCTGATTCAGAAGTGGAGCGTTTCTTGGCTAGCGAGTATCCCTATTCGCAAGGTTCGTGTGCCGAAACCTCATACAATTTTGTATCAAACCTACCCCCCTGCCTAAAGGACGACCCTAACTACCCAGGCATTAAGTTGCCTTGTGAAACCCTCGGTCATTTGCTTAAATCCATGCCTGATTTGTCTAAACCCACATAGTCACCCTGTGATCAATGAAGTTCATGGTTAGAGTGATATTATACCGATGTTCCTATGCTCCAGTTGAAGATTCAGTCACTGGAAGACCAGATTGCACTGTTAACCAGTCAAAAGGCCAAGCTCCAAGCAATGGATAAGAAACAAAGGACAACCGGCTCCATCCTGTTTAAAAATGTGGAATCAACCACAACTATTGTAAACTCAAAATTGGCATAATTGGGCAGCCTCGTCGCTACACAGGTATCAAAAATTTGATATCGTTTTGTAAATAATCTAGGTTGATATGAGGTTTGCAATTCAGTTTTTAAACAGTTCTGTTCACACCTTGAATAGCTCTATTATATCGTGTGCATTCTATATATAGCTTTGCTTTAAATAAATAGGAATTCTGATTCATGATTTGATTATGCCCAGTATAGAAATCAATAGATTTTGATTGGATTTGAGTAATCTTCATTTGAATTTGTTTGATAGTTGGCCTTCAAATGAACTGATTTGTATTCGATTTCAAAAGGGAATTTTTCATATTCAGTTTGGAACACAATCATGCTCGGATTTGATTTGGTTATGATCCATATGTTATAGTTGATAAATGATTTGATTAAATTTGGACATTACGATCTTGCTCATTTTCGATTTCATTATTATTGGTATGCTATGACGGGTAAATGTTTCGGGAGGATACCTGTTGTTCTATATTTGATTGTTTCCACGTCAAGGAGAAAGACTCTGTCTCTTTGATGAAAACAATACACTCAAATAACATTCATGCCCGAATTAGAGGTGAATCCGAATCATAACAATTGTGTGAAAATCCTTAACTAAATCGATTCATTTTTGTTCTCGATTGGCAAGTTCGTTTTTGTGAATCGAGTCTAGATTCTAGTTAATACTCTGTATTTTAGATTTGTGGAATGAATTGGTTGAAATCTGTTACGATTCGTTTAATTGAAACGATTGTGATCAAAATTAATCGATCCTGTCTATTGACTGTGCAAGGATCAACAATAGAAATATATGGCAAGTTCTGTTTGATTGATCCTATTACATTTTTGGTTATGTATCAATTATCATTTGGATTCGTTCACAATCTAAATCTATTGCTATACAGTTGTTATGGTAATCCTGTTCGATGGGATGATTTCTCCTGTTGATGAGACAAGCGTAACAAAGTGTTTGCAATTTGTTATGTTTTCAATTGAATATCAAAACGATCTCTTTCGATTTGCTGAGAAACGATTATGATGCTGTTACATGTGATGTCATTTACCCGACTTGTAACAATAATCGAAACAGAGTATTTCTATCTTTGTATTTGATTAAATGATTTGAATCTTGTTGCTATATCGTTACAGCTATAACAAGCGTAAAATGGTTTTGTTGGATTAGATCGTATCACATACTATATGTTTCATTATCGATTTCAATTGGATATGAAACAGTCTTGTTACTGTTCGATTATGAAAGACCCGATTTTGTGGTAACAGAAGAACATAGTATTCCTATCTCTGTGTTCGGTTGAATCAATTTTGATCCTGTTTAATGTTAAATGATATAATCATTTTGATTCGTTTTCAAGTGGTTATTGGAAGATAATTGGATTTAATTCTTTTTAAAAGATTTTGAATTGGTTTTGATGCTGATTCTGTATCTCATTTTGACTAGCTACAGAATCAGATGATTCTGTAGCTAGTCTATAGAATTTAATTTTTATCATTTTATTGATAAAAGAGTCTTCTAACTTGTCTATTTTGGATCCTTTTCAGGTGAAATCGAATTGTATGGGATTTGATGGACAGTTTAGAGGATATTTGGATGATTTATTTTCATTTGAGTTTCTTAGTTTAGTTGATCTTGGGAATATCTTCCCAGATTATGTAAACAGTTTGATAACTTCCACAGGGAGGTTTTACCCTGTGGAAAAATTATAAATACTTATTATTTTTGTAATAATGATCATCCTCATTCATGGGAGAACAAGGATATGGAATTTTAATACAGACTGAGACATATATTGATGTTCTGTTACAGCTTTAGCTTCTCATAATATCAGTATTTTGTTTCATGTTTATGTGTATCAATTTGCATTTGGTTAATGACTACTTTAGCTATCTTAGTCTTTTGCAAATGATATAATTTAATCAATATAATCCATATCTGATTTCTTCCAGTGTATAAAAAACATAGCAATTGCTTGATTCAGTTTGTGAATGACAGATTTCTCTTCTTCATAAGTTGAATTATTAAGTATAAGTTTTTGCATAACATGTTTTCCTTATTGCAAAGATTTGTAAATCATATAATTGTTATGATTTTTTATGTCTTGTTTATCCTGTAAACAAACTCAAAGAGCATTGCAGCTATCATTTACGAGAAGCTTCTGGATCATCCGGGGCGAGTTTCTTTCCTCGGACCAGCTTCGAAGTCATCATACACAGGACAGATTTGGAGCGTTTCCAGGTCAGCTTGTCATTTGTTTATTTAGTATATTTATTAGTAGTTTAGTTTAGATATAAGTTAAGTTATATTTATAGGTAGAATTAGTATATTAGATCATTTAATTTCAGTAAGTTTTATTTCTTGTTCATAAAATTATAAAAATAAAAAAATATCTCTAGTTGTCTTAGGACAAAAAGCAAATGAGTTTTCCAGGTTTTATTTAAATCTGTATTTTGTTAATATTGTATATTTTGTGAATAAGTTATATTGCCATTAGTAGTTAGACAGTTAATTAGTTAGTAGTTAGTAAATAGTAGGTTAGTTAGTTTGTTTAGTAGTTAGTTTTAATTAGATTAGTGTATTAGTTTGTTTTATTGTTAGTTAGTATTAGTTTGTTTTATTTATTGTTAGTTAGTTTAGTTTGTTTAGTTTTAGTTAGTTTAGTTAGTTTAGATTGGTTTTCTCTTTGGTTTTATTAGGACCTTAGAACGGCTAATGGAGCCGTTAAACCCGTTAGGGTGGTTCATTCCAAATGGCTTGGGTTATTAGACAACCCCGGACCGGTTCCACTCTCTCAGTTGATGGACGATCAGTTTCTCCCGTCAACACAGAGGGATTGTCAACAAGCAACTAAATAATACTTTTATCATCCTGATTCGAAAACAAAATCTTCTCTGACAGTTCTCGAACTACCGACCCATCTCGCTATGTAATCTTAGCTATAATATCATTACAAAGATCATTGCCAGAAGAATTCGGCCCATACTCTCCTGAACATTATCAGAGGAACAACTTGGATTTCTCAAGGGGAGACAAATCCTCGATGCTATTGGAACTGCACAAGAGTGATTACATAGTATTAAGACAAAAAATTTACAAGCCATCCTCCTACAACTGGACCTCAAAAAGGCCTTTGACTGTATAAATTGGAATTTTTTACACCTCATCCTTCTACAGTGTGGATTTGGGGTTTTCACTACTAATTGGATGATGGGATGCATAACCTCAGCCACCTTTTCTATTTTGATCAACGAAAAGGATACTAAAGTTTTCCAATGTGAAAGAGGGCTTCGACAGGGTTGCCCACTCTCACCCCTCCTTTTCATCCTGGTCTTAGAAAATCTTAGTATCTTGTTAAAAATAAGTTAATCAAATGGAAAAATTTTGGGGATCAAGGTTTCAAGATTGACTAAGATACTGCATCTTTTCTTCGTAGATGACGTGATTATCATGACATCGGCCTCCATGTCTGAATGGATAGAAATTTACAATCTGCTTAACACTTTATGTTCTGTTTCAGGTCTGAAGATCAATTATTAGAAGTCAACCTTCTTAGCTTCAGGAGCTCGGGACGAAGTCCTAACGGAACTAAAGACACTATTCAACATCGACATTCGAGATCTTGCGGATGGTTTCATCTACCTTGGATACCATATCAAACCTACAAGATACAATGCAAGGGATTGGAGATGGTTAATTGAAAAGTTCGAATTTAGAATCCTACACTGGTGTAATAGATGCTTAACTTTGGGTGGAAGATACATCTTAATCAAGGATTTTTTGGAAATCCTTCCGGTATATTGGATGGCCCTGGCTCACATCCCTCTCTCAGTGATAAATAATATACAAAAGTTTATTTTCGCCTTCCTCTAGAATGGAAGCAAGAAGAACAGAGGCTACCATCTCTGTAGGTGGGAGACATTATCAAAACCAAAATCGTTGGGAGGCTGGGGAATGAGAAATTTATACTTTTTGTACAAATCACTCTCGGCGAATACGCTTTGGAGAATTCTGATGGTTCTAGGAATTTGGAGTAAATTTATAAAAGATAAATACATCACCCACCAGTTGGTCCATTCCTGGCTCAGATCAACATCAACTTCTCCACTGAGGGGCTCACAAACTTGGAAGCATCTTTTGAAGTCGCTCCTGATTCTACTACACTGGATCGTGTGGCTACCTGGCCCTAGATCTTCAATAGAAATTGGTAGGGAAGATATCCTTGGCATGGGTAACAAAGCCCTGCTATCAACTAGTCTTCTGGAACACTTGCACAGAAAACGTATATACTTTCTATTTCAAATAAAATCTCCAACTAGTCATGGCTTGATAGGAGAAAACTGGGTATCAAGCTCCACGCTGGAACTAGACAGTGAGCTTGCAGCAGAATGGAACCGTTACAAACAGAATCTCATTGGAGCTGGTATCTGTCTATAGGAGTGGTTAGACACCCTCATCTGGACAGGAGGAGACAAAACTGGAAAAATCTCAGTTAAAAACGTATACTACGTGATTGCAGAGGTGATCTGGAAAAATCACGATGAGACTTGGCGTACTCATCTGTGGAAATGGAATTGCCCCTTGAAAATCAAATTATTTATCTGGTTATTGAATGAGAACAAAATCCTTGTTTGGGATAACCTCCAAAGCCCTGGCTGGGTGGGCCCCAATCAGTGCATTTTGTGTAAGATGGACAACGAATCCTCTTTGCATCTCTTTGTGAACTACAATTTCACCCGAGAAGTATGGTTACATGTCACTACTACATTAAATATATCAAAACTCTGGATTGGATCCTCAGCGAAACAATGCTTCAGCACATGGTGCTCTAGACACCATACCTATCCTACACTGTCAGCCACCCTTTGCTGGAGCATTTGGTTGGCAAGGAATGCTACCATTTTTGAAGATAAGTCTCCCTCGATCAACCTAGTGACCAAAAACATTATAGTTATGATAGACTGTCCTATCACACTTACAAAATATCCTCCAACCCATAGATCTACTATAACTCTTCCATCTGACAAAGTCATCGCCTGGTTTGACAGAGCTGCACAACTAGATGGAATACTCTTTGGGGCGGGGGGATACATCCTCATAAACTCTCACACTTCTATCAAGTGGACCCTTAATTGTGGACAAGGCACAAATACCAAGGATGAACTTATGTGGGCATGGGCATCCCTCATCTTGGCTCATAGATTGAACATCGAAGTGATGCTACTACTGGGAGACTCCAAATTCATTATTGACTGGATTAATGGAAAAGTTGATCTCCTGGCAGTAGCACTGGAATGTTGGAAAGAGAGAACACTTGAAGCTACAAGACTTGTTAAGAGCCTCTCCACCTTACACATCTACAGAGAAGACAATAGAGTCGCGGACATCCTATCAAAACAGGCTTTATCCTAACCCCTCAGAATTCTAACATTCTCCCGATGGGGGGATGGCAATGAGGGTCCTCCAATACTGCTCAATATCTGAAGCGAAATACACAAGAAAGTTGATCTTCTTTAGTATCAGATTCTACTGATATTGGCGGTAGCTTCTCCCTCTGAATTCATGACAGAATGACTTTGGTTGGATGTTTGTCATTAAGTGAGAAGAAAGCTTCCATTTTTCATATGTCTCTTCTTTGACAGGAACGTTGAAATGTAAATTCTTATATCCTTCTGAATGTAAAGAGAATTTTTCCCGTGGAAAAAAAAACCACGTTGGTAGGCCATAACAATTCATCCAATACTACTAAACAGCCTTATAAAGAATTCCACTTATTTAAATAAAAACATTTATAATACCTAATGTAAGTCATATTTGAACCATATGATAACCATCTAATACTATTATACACGTGGATGAATAAATTTCATGAGTGTTTCCTAACTTGTGCCTTCCATGTAGGATGTGTGGATAGGATGATTATAAGTGATCACCTCTCCAACTAACTTGCATGGTATTTTATGTGAATTCAGATAATAGAATGTAAGATATTACATTGAGCCTAATAAGATATTCATTTTGTTGTTTTCCATTCGTCCTATAATGGCAGGTGCAAAGGTGGAAGAAATTAAAGTTTTTGGATGATGAGTGTGCAAAGGTGGAAGAAATTACAGTTTATAGATGATGAGTATGCGATGATCAATGCAAAATAGGAAGAATTTACAATCTTTGGATGATGAGTATGCCCTACAACCAATAGAAACACCCACCTCAATATGTGCATTGTGTGAGATGTGTCCACTGTTGCTAGTATCAATTATGAGTAGCTTATTAGTAGTTGGATTGGAAATGAATTATGTTGGGTATGATGTATTCCATATAGAACATAAAACACTTCTTCTAATATGGGTTCACAGAGAACATACAACACTTCTATTAACATGGGTTGAAAACATGCATGTGAAATATGTCTAGAAATGGGGTGAAGGTGAGAAAAAGCTTTATTACTTTGGGTTTTCGCAAGAATAATCTACAAATCCATTTAATTCAAAATTCATGACCACTTATTTGACATTGTTGATGGTATCCTTGAGAAACAAGAGCTCCATTTGACTTTTATCCAAATTAAAATTGATACTAAGTAAGTGGGCATAACATTGAAAATAAAGAAAGAACGACTATGATCCAAGAGTTCTTTGTTCTTCATCGATCAAGCACTTTGTTGAGAGATTTCTCCCTTGATTTAAAATCCAATTCTCATCTTCTTGGATCACCTTCCTCCTTTGAGATATCTCAAGCTGTCAACTATTGAGCCACTCAAAGTTTCCCACAAATCAAATCTTGTGCTCTTTTATAGGTCATAGAGCTCTTAAAAAGCCATTAATCAAAGTTGAACATGTCAACCAGGTCCACATCATCACCAATCAATCATAGTAGACCATGTCAATTGGATACACATCATCACTAACAACTTCTTAGATTTATACTTGGGTCTCTATGTTATATTTTCCCTTTAGCTTCAAATATGATATGATGTGGAATGGCCCCTACATCGAGGATGCACTTGCATAACAATTCACCTACTATTTATTTTAAGGAACATAAATCTTAATCATAGTGACTATTGACTATTCTTAGGAAGTTATTTTAGGCTATTATTCAGAGTTTCATGCTAGGATTAATCTTTATTGGGGCCATTGCAGTCACAGAATTTGAGGTTATTTCACTATGTGTTTTAGTTAATCTTCTACTTTATCTTGTTTTTTTGTTGGAGTTAAATGTGAAGCTTTAAATTCTCTATAATTATTTTAGAGTAGTCATGAGAAACTCTTCTATCAATCTATGAAATTTTCAATGGGCTAATAGAAGGTATTATTGAAGAAACCTTTCCTTATTCTTTTGGTTCTTTAGACACCTAATTACTACTTAAATATGTCCTCCAATTGAGGTATATTGACATTACATGAATCAACATGTTGCCATAGTGTTTGTGGACTTTGGTTTTGGTAGGATAGATAAAGAAACCAAGCATACTCACTCCATAACATATTATTAATGTTAAGGTGTTTTAGACACGTTGTGATCCTACTTAGCACTATTAGTGCTAAAACATTATTTGTATTAGTCTTAGTGCATTGTCAAATCCCAAGGTTGGAAGGTTCAAACATAAACATTCACAACCACATTATAAATAACATTTCCTTCTATACAATTAAAAAATCTCTTTGTGGACCTAGGTGTCATTTACCTTTTATATGCATGATGTAAAACAAGACGATATTTCATTATTAACCTAAACATTAAACCCATACAAAACTTAACCTCATCATTATCTACAATAAACAAGATAGTTTCATTTAAATGATTAAAGCATAAAATATGGTAAATTGGGGGAGAGAGTGGCTTTCTCAACATTAGAAACCTGGTGAAAAGAATTTTAGTGATTGTTGGGTACCTTTAGAAATGTCATAGAAAACATAGGGGTTAATGCACAATCATGATGGTCTCTAATGACATGTTAGTGATAATTGAAATATGTGAAAACAATGATTTATTGAATTAGAGGGATAATTCAAGGTACTTGCATAATCAATTTGAATATTATGTAAGAAAATGTATTTGGAATTGTTAGTGTAATGATACCATAAGAAAAGTTTGATCTAACACATGATTTATGATCTTACATTGCCACGTGGAACACCCAAAATGGTAGAAGCTCCTTCTTTCACCTAGCTTGATCCAAAAATATTCATCTTTGTCCTACTTGTCCTAGTGGTTGGATAAAGAAAACCTTCTTATGCACTTGAAGTTCCATGAAGCCAAAAAGGGATGCAAAATGCTACCAAAGAAAGCTATAGCTATAACTTGTATCACAATATATATACAAATTAAATATAATTTCCACATTGTTGTCCCTTGATATGTTCTAGGTTGTTAGTGGAACGATGCCAAGGCACCCCAGGGGCTAAGACTCAAGATGAGCCTTAAAGCCATACTTGTAATAATAGAAATTATGCAAAAATGTGGGTAAGTTTTTTCCTCTCTCTTATAGAACTCTTGGCCATAAAACAATCTCAGTCCAGATATCAAAACTTTCAGCCTCAAAAAGTATTTGTCCACAAGTGTTTCAAACAATTGAGTTTAAACATGGGAGAAATGATGGATTAGAATAAATGCACAATAAATATATGAGGCACTGCAAGAATGAATCTCATAGTTTATGGACTAGAATAACGTGCTGAGTAATTAAGAATTCAACAGTTCTAACATATATACCAAATCATTAAAACATGCATCAAACAATAAACCTGTTCAAATATTTAAATCCATGGTGGCACCCTCTGCACATCATTAAACATAAGGAGAAATGACAAGAAGTGGTCATTGTTAAGAGGAAATCACTTCATTATCATAGGCATACAACACACAGTTACATTGAACATGCCATATAACTTGCTACTTGAGCTTTTATTAATGTGGATTCGATACAAGAAGTCAAAATGAGATGGTGTCTTTTACAAGAACACATGCACAAAAAGAATCACAGACTGAAACATAATGCAGGGGATGAATCTCATGAAGCTTGCAGTCTTAAAAATTTATCTGTGTTTGAGGGGGTCTTGATCAAACAACTCTCGCTATAAGAAACTCTTAAATTCCCTAAAGTGACGAACTGAAAAATGAGCTCTTCGCCTTACTTTATAGGCTCTTAATTTGTAGGAAAACCATATGTTTAGACCAATACTGCTTCTTGGAAAATAGGTACCGCTTGTCAGAATATTGATATTGCCTCTAGTTTCTTAACTGATTCCAACTTTGCAATTGATTTTGCTGGATTTCATGAGGGAAAAAAAAAATTTACCCCCAAAGTTGGCCTACCGACGCTATTGTGGGGTGTGTTCCACTCCTCCAATTGGGATTCAGATGAATTCATTGGACATTTGTCTAAAGCACAAGGCCTAATCAACCATGGAATGATCTGGGTCCCTGGTTGAATGGAAGAACTTCCAACGTCCTCCTCTCGATCTCCACCACTCGCAGAGTGCCAATGACCAACTCTTCAAATCCTCTACCTCGAGCTCTTGCATCAAGATGGTCAATTGAAACAACTACACCTTAGGGTAGATTCCTAAATTTCCTTATGCTCTCCAAGTCGAACTAATAATTTCAAAGAGGGACATTCTCTGCTTCATGAAATGGAGAACACACTCTCCCAACATTTGTATCCAAGATGTGTAGAGCCTCTGTAGAGCCTGGTTATTTTTCAGGACTCCAACTAAATAAATATTTTCTAAATTTCAGTTTTGAAATTTCTTTTAATGAATTTCCTATACTTGGAATAAACCAGGAATAAACAACAACAACAAAATAATGATAAACAACAACAAAATAATGATAACAACACCAGAATAATACATACCATAATGATAATAGCAGCAAAATAATACATACCTCCACCTACAGGTTGGTTTATCAAAACCCTTTTCTGTATGATCCTGTTCTTGTTCTTGCCCTTGTTCTTGCCCAGACTAAATATTAACCTCCCAGCTAGCTAGGAACATCCTCTCTAACTCCCTAGCTCTAGGAATCCTTGCGGTTTCTTGGCCCTCGAGCCCAAAATTCCCAACAACAATAGTGCCCTGTGAGAGCTCCCCCAAAACCACTCCAATTTCCTCTTCCTCTCCCACCTTTGAAATTCAAAAATACTCAAACATAAATAATGATGCTCTTCCAAATCCTCCCCTTCTTCCTTATCCTCCTCTCTCAATTCCCCCTCATTAATTCTCAACAACCTTATCCCCCCATTAATTACTTCACCCACCTTTTAATAATAAAATAATAAAGACTCGTTAATATATTTTAATAATTAATTAAATTAATATTTATCATTCATGATAACTACATAGTTAACTAGGGTTGTTACAGGATGTATGATAATATTGGAGGGAGGGATTGCACAGGTAGGTCATCATCCATGACATTGGGCATCATAATAGTCTATTTACAGGAGCTAGACTATTTACATATTGGTTCCTTTTCATCCCTTTGATTTCCCCTTATAGGAGATTGACACGTGCCTGGTGGAGACAACTGATGAGATGAAGTGATTCGTCACACCCGACCTGATTTGTTGAGATTTGGGGCTTGTGTGAGTGGGCATGTAGAGGCAATGATTGTTGTCCTCTATCATCTACAGGAAACAATATGATAATTAGTGAAAGAATGTGAATGTGATGCTAGATATCTTGTTATGCATCACATCTTTTCCAACTGATTTGGCAGGCTGTCAGTGAATCCTCCACCTCCTGAGATATTCATCCTTGTTCCTTTGTTTGAAAAAAGCGTCATTTCCCAATGGTTTGGTGTTTTTTGAAGGTCGGGGAAAACATGTGAAATTTGGATGATGTCGTGATTATGTCAACATGGACCGATGGACACATGGAAACCATATATTGGTCCATGTTAATAATGAAGTGTCTTCTGGGCTCAACCTATGTGTAGCTAATTTTGATATGGTGACTAAAGTTTCAATGGGCTCCCTCTGTACAGGTGGCTATCTTTAACAGGATCAAAAAGTGTCTTGTTGGCACACCATGCTATCCCTAGCTTCCCTGATGTCCAGGTGGACTACTGTGTTGGCTCCATGGGGTGTTGAGTGGACAGGCATATGTGTGCTGAGTAGGCGGACATAAAACTTGAGGAAACCAGAATACAACTGTCGCAGCCCTATGGGATTGGTTTTTTCTTTTAAATCCTTGCCATGCAACACCATTTAGACTTCAACATGTGGCTCTTAAAACCACCATCGCACCCCAAGCGCGTGCTAACTCCCGTGCTCTTTTCCCATGCAACATGTATTATCCAACATAGATCAAGCTCACTTGAGATCGTCAGATGATTGGGCCTACACCGTCACCAATGCTCAGACTTTAATCCCTAGTATTATGATATTACCTATGTTTTAAAAATGTTTAAGCTTGTCTTGAGTGTGATTAGCCCTCTTATAATCTCCCAATAAGTTCCCAGGCTCTAGGAACTTGATGATGGGCTCGTAGGGATTGGTTTTCATGTGATTCCTTCAAGGTGATCGAGTGCACATTTATCTCGATCCATGAGATCTGTAAGCTCTCCTTTAGCATCTATCTTACTCTGATTCATCCTTATGATCCTGATTGGTACACATATCAGTGACTAGGATAAACCTGGTACTAACATCGCCTTCAACGGGGACAACATACATCTATGGTCTACTGAGAAATGTGTAGATTTTAACCTTGTACAATTATTTATTACAAACAGATTTTCAGTAAAAGAACAAAAAATATACAATGGAAAATACACACATTACACAAAGTTTTTCCCCTGGAAACCAAAACTAGGAAAACCAACATATTCTATATTCATTCACATCATACTTTGTTTACAATAAAATATACATATAGGATCCAACAACATCCAAAACCCTAATCCAATGACCTAGATTAGTCAACAACCCTAATTCCTTAACTGAAAATAGAAAACCATCAGTGAAAAACCATGTGTTGAAAAACCACCCAACCATGGACATGAAAATCGAGGCAAACAGGTGACACGTTTCTCGAGGAATTGCTTTTTCAAGGAAAGCACCCTCGAACCCCCGCTCAGGAGGGCTATGCAACCCCCAAAGGGGAGGCCTAACAGCCCCCCCCCCAGGTCTAGTCATGCAAATAATATAACACATACCCAACATTCTCCCACTTGTTGTTTTCTTTTCATATAGGGGGTTACAGGGTTACATAGTCAACAATCCAGGGCAACAATGCCCATAGATCCTCTACACCAAGAGAACTTCTCAATGCTCACATATTTTGTTAATGAATCTGCAACATTATTCAAAGTCTCCACCTTCATCAACGACACCTTCTTTTCTTCAACCATGTCTCTCACAAAGTGATATTGAACATCAATATGCTTTGTCTTTGAATGATAAGTTGGGTTCTTCACCATAAAAATTGCACTCTGACTGTCACAATCTATCCTTACAACTTGTTATTCCAACCCAATACTTGAACAAAATATTTGTAACCATACTGCTTCTTTGCTTGCATGAGTGGCTGCCATGTGTTCAACTTATGTAGTTGAAAGTGCCCCTACAGACTATCTTTTTCTCATCCAACTGATTTCTCCTCCAAACAGGTTAAACACATACCCACTTGTATATCTCCTACGATCCAAATCTCTAGCCTAGTCTGCATCCACAAAGACATGTATGTTCAACACTCTGTCCAATCCTGGTCTTCCTTGGTAGCACAATCCATAGCTAGCAGTGCCACACATATACTTTAAAACCCTCTTTATTGTTGTCCAATGATCCTTCCCTGGTTTTGACATATACCTTCTCAAAAATCCCATGGCATGTGCAATGCCTGGTCTAGTACAGACCATTGCATACATCAAAATTCCAACTGCACTCGCATATGGAACACAAGACATGCCTTCCTCCTCTTCCTATGTCTTAGGTAACTTATATGAATATAAATTTACAGTTACAGGAATAGGGACCCTGACCAGTTTACATTCTTGCATATTAAACCTCTGCAATATTGTCTCCACATATTTTCTCTGATTTAACTAGAGTTTCATGTTTTTCTGATCTGTTTTAATTTCCATGCCCAAAATGAAATTTGTAGCACCGATATCCTTCATGTCAAATTTAGTGGACAACTGAGTTTTCACATCCTGGATAATCTCCTTGTTGTTTCCTATTAGCAACATGTCATCCACATAAAAGACCAAATAAATCAAATTGTCACCAATTAATTTAAAATACACACAATGATCCTCTTTGCTTCTTTTGAAGCCAAGTACCAACATATAAGTATCAAATTTTTGATACGTCATCCTTGGTGATTGTTTTAAACCGTACAGGCACTTTTTCAACTTGCATACCAGCTCCTTCTTTCCTTTCATAGCAAATTCTTCTGGTTTCTTCATATAGATTTCTTCTTCCAGATCCCCATGTAGGAATGTTGTCTTCACATCCATCTGTTCTACTTCAAAATAAAATGCAACAACAACAGATAACATAAATCTAATAGAATTTAACTTGGCAACATGAGAAAAAATCTCACCAAAATCAATTCCCTCAACCTAGGAATAACCCTTTCCTACTAACCAAGATTTGTATTTCTCCACTTTTCCTTCTGCATTCATCTTTTTTTTAAATACCCATTTTCTTCCAATGGGATTTCTTCTAGTCGAAAACTCCACTAGATCCCAAGCATCATTCTTATCCAAGGCTGACATTTCTTCATCCATGGCCTTTTTCCATATTTTTCCATCCTTTGAATCCACTGCCTCCCTGATAGTTCAAGGATCATCATCAGTAATAGACAAAATAAAAATTGAACAAAAATTAGGCGGAGTATACCTTTTTGGTTTTCTTCTTTCCCAAACTGATATCCTCAATATTGGAGTATGAGGATCTTCTTCGTCTAATTCATGTTCTTCTATAGAGTCTGATTCATCATCCTTTAAATAAAAATCTATTTTCTTTAGTTCTTCCTTACTTGGTAGGACATCCTATTTGACAACAACTTTTATTTCTCTAAATACCACATTTCGGCTATACACAACCTTCTTGTTTTTTGGGTTCCAAATCTTATACCCTTTGAGACCATATTTATACCCAATAAAGATACACTTTTCATCCTTCTCATCTAGATTACTCCTGTTTTCCTTTGGAATGTAGACATAGGCCTCACAACCAAATACCTTGAAGTTTGTGCAAGAGGGTTTCTTACCAGTCCATACCTCATGTGGAGTCTTTTCATCCAGTGCTGATGAGGGTGATCAATTGACCAGGTAACATGCAGTACCCACTACTTATACCAATAATTCTTTCCCTAACATGACACCACTAAGCATGCACCTTGATTTTCCAATCAACATCCCATTCATCCTTTCTGCAGCTCCATTCTACTGAGGTGTATATGGAGTATTTTTCTATATTTCTATGCCACACTTATTACATAATTCTTCAAATTCATTCCCGTATAACTCTCCACCATTATCTTTCCTCAACACCTTAATTATTTTCTCTGTTTGATTCTCAATAAGAGTCTTAAACTCTTTAAACCTATCAAAGACTTCAGGTTTCTTCCTGAGAAAATATAACCAATTATTCCTCGAGAAGTCATCTATAAATGAGACATAGTACACATATTTTCCCAATGATGGAACCAACACAAGTCCAAACACATCACTGTGAAATAGTTGTAAAATCCCTTCTTCCCTCGTTGCACCAAAAGGGAATATTACCCGATTTTGCTTCCCATATACACAATGTTCACAGAAATCAAAATCCAAATAGAAGTTAGATATACTTTCAACCATACCTTTACCGTGTAGCAGTCGAAAACCCTTATCTATGATATGCCCCAATCTTTGATGCCACAACATAACCTTTTCTCCAGAGACTGTAGGAGTTCTTTCTTCTTCAACTCCAATATTAGGAACAATGGAACTATTACACCCAACACTAATAGTGCTTCCTTGCAGCTTATACAGAGTTTCAAACCGAACTCCCTTAAGAAACACCATTGCTCCTCAAACCATCCTGCAGGTTTCCTTTTCAAATATTGTTTTTACCCCTGCATCGTCCATTTTGCTTACATAAATCAAATTTTTGGCCAATCCTGGTATGTGTAGAACACCATGTAGTTCTCTAATCCTTCCATCTATGAGCCTCAACTTGACTTTTCCTCATCCTATGATTCTGGTTGTTGAGTCATCACCTAGGAAAACATTACCTCCATCATACCTTTCATATTCATAGAACCACTCCCTGTGGGGAGTCATATGAAAGGATGCGCCTGAGTCAACCAAAAATGACTCATGATCTGCATATGTTCTTGAAGAAGCCAAGTACACATCCCATCCTTCTTCCTTGGAGGTATTTTCTTCTATAGAAGGAGCTTCTTCAGATCCCTTATTTGTCTCAACTTTGGATCTACACTACTTCTTGTAGTGCCCTTCTTTTCCACATCTCCAGTATACATTTACAAATTTTATAGGAGATTTAGATCTACCCTTAGACTTAGATATCACACTTGAGGACTTAGATCTATTTCTTTCATGGGAGTGTCCTCTTGCAAATAATGCATCTGTGCTCTTTCCTTCCATGTTCTTCCGTCTCATCTACTCCGACAAAAAGGATGAGACCACTTCATCAAACTTCAAGGAAGTTGTATTACTACCTATGGATACATCCAGACTATCCCACGAGTATGGTATTGGTAAACTGATACACTTATCTTCATCTGATATTTTAATCTCAATAGATACTAACTGACGTACCACAATATTAAAGGCGTTCAAATTCTCTACCACCGAGTCTCCATCTCTCATCCTCAGGTTATACAACTTCTTTCTCAAGAATAGTTTATTTACTAGGGACTTAGACTGATACAACTTCCCCAAATTATCCCATACATCCTTGGCTATAGCTTCCTCTAACACATTTAGGAATACTGAATATGAGAGACACAGTCGGATTGTTCTCTCCGCCTTCTAATCCAACTTTTTCCCGTCATCTACTGAATTTCCTATAGGTGCAGTACTTGGATCCACCATGATCCACTGATCTCTGTCCACCAACAGATCGTCCATATTGAACTTCCATAGCTCAAAACTTTTCCCATTAAGCTTCTCGATCTCCATTTTCGAATTTCTCTCCATTTCTCTTCACCTGAAGAATCAATACTGCATATCTCCCATTGTAACAAGGATTATCACAGTCCCGAGCCAAACCCTTGACCATAAAGGCATCCCCCTAAAGCCAATAATTGCTTTGATACCAAATGTAGATTTAACCTTGTACAATTATTTACTGCAAACATATTTTTAGTAAAAGAAAAGAAAATATACAATGGTAAATACACACATTACACAGATATTTTTCCCCTGGAAACCCAAACCGGGAAAACCAACATATTCTATATTCATTCACATCATACATTGTTTACAATACAATATATATATAGGATCCAGCGGCATCCAAAACCCTAATCCAATGACCTAGATTAGTCAATAACCATAATCCATTAACCGAAAATATAAAACCATCGGTGAAAATCCATGTGCCGAAAAATCCCCCAACAATGGACACGAAAATCGAGGAGACCTAAAAATTGAGGGAAAAAGGAGACATGTTTCTCGAGGAATTTTTTTTTCGGGGGCGATTCCTCTGAACCCCCATGTAGGGGGGATATTTACCCCCTACAACCCCTGAAGGGGAGGCCTAGTGGCCCCCCCTCAAACCCCCTCGCGCGTCCAACACAACATAGCATACACTAAATCTAGTCATGCAAAGAATATAACACATACCCAACAAAATGTAGACCAAGTGCCTTCTCTAGTTGGGATATGGAGTCTACATCGAACTAAAGGCCCTTAGCGCACCTAAAAAACTGATCTGATTGGTGAAACAAAATTGCTCAACAACTTATAGTGTTAGAACCCTAACTATTGCTTGTGTAACAAATGGTGAATGAAGTAAAATTGAAATTACATAAACAATAATGGAAAAATATTGATTTATGTACATGGTAGAAAATTTTGCATCATTAAGTACTGGAAGAAGTGCTTGAGGAACATCCCATTTATAGGAGCCCCAAACAACTCTCCATCCAAATGTGCCAATTCATATGTGTTTTTATCTGGCACTGCAACAATCTGGAAGGGTCCAAGCCATAGACTATTGAATTTACCATGTTTTCCCTTTGCATCTCTTATGGCGTCCCACTTTAAGACTAGGTCTCTTTCCATGAAGCTCCTTTCCTTGCTATTCTTTTAAAACATTTCTTTCATTCTCGTCTAGTGAACTTGGGACTTCAATTGTACCTAGTCTCTTACCCGTTGGACTTCAATTAGTTGGCTTATTCTCCTCTATATATCATATGACTTTGTCTCTTTATCTTGAAACAACTTCATCATAGGAAGACTAAGTTGGATGGGAAAAATGGTTTCTAACACATACACCAGTTGAAAAGGAGAAGTTCTAATAGACCGCTTGATGCTTACTTTGTCTGCCCGTGCTACATATTTTAAATGAGAATCCCATGCTTTCTTGTTTTGAGACAACATCTCCTTGATGATCTTGATGAGGTTCTTGTTAGATGACTCAACCAAGCCATTTCCCTATGGGTAATAGGTAGTGGAGTATCCAAGTTGCATGTTATAGCCTTAACAAAAAAGAACGAGCTTATAATATCTGAAGGCTTGGGCATTGTCGGTTATGATATTTCTAGGACATCCAAATCTTTCCAAAATATTCTCTTCAAGGAACTTAATAATAATTGTATCAGTTTCTTCTCGGGTAGGGATAACCTATACCCATTTGGTGAAGTAATCTATGGTTGTTAGAATCCATTTGTGTTTCCCACTTGCATTTGGATTGATTTCACTAATGAAATCTAATTCCCATTGTTGGAAGGGTGTCTCTTCTTTGATAGGTTTGAGTGGAAGAGGATGCAACTTCTTCTTTCTTGCAAACATTTGACATTCTACACACGATCTAACCATGCAATATACATCAAAAAATAATGAGGGCCAACAATAACCAACTATGAGGATCTTATATGCAGTGGCTCTCCAAGCATGGTGACCTCCACATATCTCTTTGTGAAACTCATTGATAATTCCCTTAATTTTATCTTCAATAAGGAAATTCAAGATTATTTCTCCTGGATCTTTCCAAAACAAATTCTCTTCCAAAATATAATACTTGACATCATTGAGTTTGATTTATCTTTCTTTATCTTTGTCCCATGCTTGCGAGCAACTTAAATTTTGCATGTATAAAATCACATCCTTATACCAATAAGATTCAAAAAACTTAGGACTTACCTTCCAAGATGGTTCTTTTGTTTCATCTTCTCCTTGTTCCACTATAATGATTTTTGCTGATAGAGAATTTAAATCAAGAGCCCCACAATTTGATTCAGTCAGTCCTTGTCCCTTTATCAACTTAGTGGGTTTGATTTCCAAATAATATTCTTGGAGTTTGGAAATCCATTTACCCCTTCTTCCTTTACTATAAGGCTGAGTAATAATATCCTTTATTGCACTGGAAGGTACAAATGAAAATGTTTTTGAGTGCAATATATAATCTCTAAAGGCTTTGAATTCCTTGACCATGGCATATGCTTTTTTCTTTGGGTTGTTGTACCTTATCTCAACATCTCTTTAATATCTGTTGAAAAAGGCTATGGGTTCCTCTTTGTTTTCTTAATTTTTCTGTAATAGTACATAAACTATAGTATGTTCTAAAGCAAAAGAGAAAACAAGGAACTCTTTGTCATAGTTTGGGATAACTAGCATTGGTGATTCTCCCAAGGATTCTTTGATTTGATAGAAATAATCTTTATCTTTAGTAGTCGATCTTACTTCCCAATCTTTCTTCAACATGTTAGTTATATGCCTTACCATCTCAGAAAAATTTGGCACAAATCTCCTCATGAAATTAATCCTACCTAGGAAGGATTGTATCTCTTTTTTTTTTTCTAGGAAGGGAAATCAATTTAATTTCCTCCACTCTTTCAAGATATATCTTCATGCCTTCCTTTGATGCAATATCACCTAGGAGCTTTCTCTTTGTCATGGAAAAATAAGACTTTTTTGGGTTCACTGACATGTCAAATTTTCTGCACTTCACAAAGGTCTGCCTCAAATTCTTGATGTGATCCTCATCTATCTCAGAGAAGACAATCATGTCATCAAGATATAAGAAAATGAATCTATATTTCTCTCCCACAAAGGCTATATCCATATCTTTTTGGAATGTGACTCTTGCATTTATCAAGCCAAAGGGCATCTTGTCATACATGAAGGCCCCCCATGGGGTTGCGAAGGTTGTCTTTTCCTTGTCACCAGGAAGCATTTCTACCTGGTTATAGCCTAAGAAACCATCCATCACAGATATCCTATTTTCTCCCAATTTTGTATAAAGTATGTGCTCCATATTTGGCATAGGGTAATTATCCTTTAGTGAGTATTTATTTAGATTTCTGAAATCCACATAAAGCCTTATCTCTCCACTTTTCTTTTTGACTAGAACCAGATTTTCCACCCATTCGGAAAATCTGAGGAGAAAAATGATTTGGGAATCAAGTGATTTTCTCAACTCCTTCTCAATGGTATGAAACAATAGTGGGTTTACCTACCTTAGTTTATGCCTAAAGGGATGTTGTGGATAAATTTGTAAATGTGGACATAAACAAATCTACCTATTTCGGGAACATGAAACTAAAAAAAAATTCTGGGATTGATCCCCAATATGGTTGCCATTTTTGTTGTGGATAAGTTCATAAATGAAGACATAAATAAATCTCCCTAGTTCAGCAACCTGAAACTAAAACAAAACAAGACATAACACACTCCTTTCCTTAGATTCAGATGAAATGCAGAAGGATAGAAAACTCGTACCTTTTTAACTAATGTTTGACCTTATTGATTGTAGCTCCAAGATTGATCCAATGCTTTTTAGAAACAGATAACTAATCGCCTTCTTAATCCTAAGAAAAACATTCTCAACATCATCTGTCCAAGAAAAATAACTATCTTGCTTCAAAATATTATGCATTGGTTTAACCATGATAGCAAAATTAGGAACAAATCTATGAACAAAATTAATAATTCCCATGGAAGCTTGAACTTCTTTCTTGGAGGTGGGGGAAAGGAGGTTTAGAATGGAATTAATCCTCTCAAGATCTATACTTATCCCTAAATAAAAAACAACGTGACCAAGAAGCTTACATTTCGTGACACTAAAAATAGATTTGGAAGGATTTAAAGAAACACCAAATTTTTGGCAGCGCATGAGAACTTTTCTAAGATGATTGAAATCATCCAACTGATTTTTAGAATGAAAAATCAAATGATCAAGATAAACTCAGATAATATTACCGATTAGATCGTCAAAATCTATCTGCATAGCTCTTTGAAAGGTGGCACTTGCATTAGATAAACCAAATGGAATACGTTAATAAGCAAATCTGCCCCAACGTGTGGTAAATGTGGTTTTATATCTATCAATTCTTTTTATCTTGATTTGATTATATCCTGAAAAAACCATCAAGTAAGGACACCATTTGAGACCCTGCAACCTGTTATAAAATCAACTCCATATTAGGAAGTGGAAAATGGTCTTTGATACTTGCCCTATTTAATGTGAGGAAATCGACACATAATCTTATCTGACCGGTATTTTTTCGAACATGGACCAAATTTGAAACCCACTCAGAATACTTAACTGGAAATATTATATTATCTTTCATCAATTTTTCCAATTCCTTCCTAATAGTGGCTTCACGCACATGATTAATAGGTCTTTGCCTTTGCCTAACTATTTTTTCCCCTTCCTTGATAGGAATGGCATGCTATATGAGAGCAGGATCAAACCCACAAAGATCCTTGTATGACTAGGAAAAAACATCTTGAAACTCATGAAGTAATTCCATGAATTTCACTTTGTAATGTCCCCCACCTCTTAGAGAGGTGATGAGGAGAATCAGTGGCCT
Source organism: Picea glauca (assembly GCA_000966675.3). NCBI lineage: Eukaryota > Viridiplantae > Streptophyta > Pinopsida > Pinales > Pinaceae > Picea > Picea glauca. The sequence continues at coordinate 300,726 of JZKD02S0216991.1, forward strand.
GGGCACCCCCACTAGGTCATAGTCTCACACTGAGGGGGGAAAAGTCAAGAAGTTAAAAGTTAT
>JZKD02S0216991.1:342523-356577 GCA_000966675.3 Picea glauca
CTCGGGCATAAGATTATGTGATACCAGAATCCAACATACAATTGTGTAACATTTTGTCATGGATATTTAAGGTCACATAGAAGGGTGCAACACACTCTTCCTTATCATCTATGTGCGGACCAAAAACTATAGTGGGAGATTCATCCTATAGGTTCACAATATCTAGAGGACCTTCTTGTCCTTTGACTTGTATCACTTTCTCAATTTGTTTGTGGTATGAAGTATTTCTAGTCAACTACATCAATGAGAAAAGGATCTTGATCTTGGACATTTCCTTTTCAGTGTTGAAAGGTGAAACTGATTCTTTAATTTCCTTAACCTCTCTTTCTATCTTTGAAGGCTCACTAGCTTCTTTAGTCTGGGAATACTAATTAGTTCTTTGAATTTATCTATAGAAAGACTTGAGCTAGGATTCTTAGGCTGGGGTTGATTATCTTGGTTCATCGCCTTCTGTCTAGGTTTGAGGTCATATTTCTTGTGCATTTCGGCCTGCAGTGCATCAACAAACATCCTATACGGAACATAGGACAATACCTTATTGCTAGATTCATTTTTGGGAATTTGCTTCCTCCTGTTAAGGGAATATTCATAATCATATTGGGTTACATGCACGGTATTTGTTTCTCCTTGTAACATGTGTATTTCTTCTATATTATCAACATATCCTTCATATGTCTCTTCCTCCACCAAGTTATTTTCATTATTAGTTCTTACATGAGGTTGAATAGGTTGTTCCTCGTTCTTTCTTTCTCTCCTCATGAGTTGAAGGTTGAAAGGCCTTTTGAAGTGGTTAAGGTTTCTCACCCCTCCTTATTAAGGGACCTTATTGGCATTACTATTCTCTAGTTCAAATGTAGACATCGTATTTGTCAATTTCCTTATCATTCTAGACATCTCATACATTTGAGATTCATGGGAATACTTGATTGGATCTGAAGGACCACAATATTCTCTAACCTTTTTTCTTTCTATCTTATCTGGTTTTTGCTTCATTTTTCCTGATGCAATCATATTCCCTTCAATTTCTATTGCATCATCCTGCATTATCAGCATGGTTGGAGCCCTTATTTCCCTTAATACCATGGAAAATTCGGCATCAAAATCCCCAACATATGTGACTTTAGTTGCTTGCTGCAAAGGTGTTATGTCTCTAGGGATATTGTTTTATATATTGTTGAATCTTCTATTAAATTCAACAATAGGCTCATTGGATCTTTTCTTGAGCGAGCCAAATTTATTCAAGTAATATAGGTTATCTCTTCCCCCTCGATTTTTTCATGAATGTAGAATCGAGGGCCTGCCAACTGTCTATTGAAGCTATATGGAGCTCTCTAAACCATTTCCAAACATCTCCCTCCAAGTTATGAACAAAAATACTCATGAAGACATCCTCATGCTCCATGAATAGGTTGTTAGAGAAATCCTAGAAGGCTACTAGGTTTTCTTCAACAAATAGAGTTGGTTTTCCATTGCACTTTGGCAAGAGCTTCAAATAATTTTCAGGGAGGTCATGAACATTCACGAGGAGATTCAATGGGCCATTAATGGAAATTACCCAAGGGTTTAAAGGTGGTGGGGGAGGCTGATTTCCCCCAACTCTTCCTCCTACAAGGTTGGCCATAATATTTTGCAGGATACAGTTATGGGCTTCAACTAATGGAGGATTAACAAGGTTTTTCATAAAGGGTTTAAGGTAAGAGCTTGCTTCTTGAAAAAATCCTAAGGAAGAATTATGTAGATCTATTAGGGGTTCTAGAGGTACCTAGGAAGTAGAATATGAATTAATCAATATATCAATGAACTCAAATATTAACTACCTCTATGAATAACAGAAGGAGATGTTTCAAAATTAGGGTTACCTGAAGATGAAGCGATGTGACCTTCTCTGAGATTTCTCTAGGTCACGAGCTTTTATGGATCTGAGTATATTGGAGTATGCTCAAGATCTAGGTTATTTCTGGTGTATCTTCTATTGGATTCCATATCATTAATATATTGAGTCTATAGGTGAAATAATCAACAACCAAGTTCCTGAAAATCCTTCAACTTCGAGTATCAGAGCTTGCAATGTTGTATCCCTAGGGAAAAATATCTTCAAATTTCGTTCCACAGAAACAATTCCATTTCATATGTTGTCCCTCGAGATGTTCTAGGCTGTCAATGAAGCAATGTCAAGGCACCCCAGGGGCTAAGACTCAGGATGAGCCTTAAATCCATACTTGTAATAACAAAAAATTATGCAAAAATGTGGGTAAGGTTTTTCCTCTCTCTTATATAGTTCTTGGTCCTCAAACAATCTTAGTCCAAATATTATAACTTTTATCCTCAAGAGGCATTTTTCCATGAGTGTTTCAGACAATTGATTTTAAATATGGGTGAAATGATGGATCAAAAGAAATACACGATAAACATACGAGGAATTGTAAGAATGAATCTCATAGTTTATGGACTAGAATAACATGCTGAGAAATTAAGAATTCAATAGTTCTAATAGATATACCAGATCATTAAAACATGCATCAAACAATACATATGTTCAAATATTTAAATCCATGGAGGTACCCGCTGGACATCATTAAACATAAAGAGAAATTACAAGAAGTGGTCATTTTTAAGAGGAAATCACTTCAGTATAGTAAGAATACAACACACAATTACAATGAACATGCTATATAACTTGTTTATTGAGTTGTTATTAATGGGGATATGATACAAGAATCCAAAATGAGATGGTGGCTTTTACAAGAACACATGCACAAAAATAAGCACAAATTGAAACACAACGTAGGGGATGGATCTCATGAAGCCTACGGTCTTAAAAATATGTCTGTATGTGAGGGGGTATTGATAAAATAGCTCTCATTACAAGAAACTCTTAAATTCCCCAAAGTGCCAACCTGAAAAATGAGCTCTTCGCCTTACTTTATAAACTCTTAATTTGTAGGAAAACCATCTGTTTAGACTAATACTACTTCTTGGAAAATGGATACTACTTGTCATAATCTTGATATTGCCTCTACTTTCTTAACCGATTCCATATTTCCAACTGATTTTTCTGTATTTCATGGGGTAAAAATATATTTTTACCCTTAAAGTTGGCCTATTGATGATGCTATGTGGTGTGTTCCACTTGTCCAATTACACTTCAGATGACTTGATTGGAACTTTGTCTATAGAACAAGGCCCACTCAACCATGGAATGGTTTGAGTCCTTGGTTGACTAGAAGAATGTCCAATGTCCTCCTCTCAATCTCCATTGCTCACAGAGTGCCACTAACCAACTATTCAAATATTCTAAGTAGCTTGAGGTAGATTCCTAAATTTCCATCTACTCTCCAAGTCGAACTAATTATATCAAAGAGGTACATTCTCTACTTCATGGAATGGAGAACACACTCTACCAACATTTGTAGCCAGGATGGTTTATAATCCTTTCCTAGAGCGAGGGATTGTGTAGGTAGATCATCATCCATGACATTGGGCATTAAAATAGTCTATTTGTAGGAGCTAGAGTATTTTCAGATTGATTCCTTCTGATCCCTTCTTTTTTCCCTAATAGGTGCTTGAAACGTGCCTAGTGGAGACAACTGATGAGATGAAGAGATTCGTCACACCTGGCTTAATCTGTTGAGATCTAGGGCTTGCATGGGTGGGCATGTCGAGGAAATGATTTCTATCCTCTATTATCCACATGCAACGATATGATGATTGGTGAAAGGATGTGAACATGATGTTAGATATCTTGTTATGTGTCACATCTTTTCCAACTAATTTTTTAGGATGTCAATGAATCCTCTACCCTCTTGAGATATTCCTCCTCGTGCCTTTGTTCAAAACACACTTCATTTTCTTATTAGTTTGGTTTTTTTTGAAAACTGGGGAAAACATGTGAAATTTGGATGATGTCATCATGGACCCATGGACACATGACAATCGAATGTTGGTCCATGTTAATGTTGAAGTGTCTTCTGGGCTCAGACTACGTGTAGTTTAGTTTGATATGGAAACTAGAGTTTCAGTGGGCTCCGTCTGTATAAGTGGTTGTCTTTAACGCACTCACAAAGTGTCTTGTTGGTGTTCCAGGTTGTCCCTGGCTTCCCTGATGTCTAGGTGGATTGTTGTGTTGGATCCATGTGGTGTTGAGTGGACGAGCATGTGTATGCTGAGTAGATGGATAGACAACCTGGAAAAAAAAATACCATCGTTGCGACCCTATCTGAGTGGTTTCTCCTTTCGTATCCCTATCATGTGACACCATCCATCCTTCAACACATGACTCTTAAAACCATCGTCACACCCCAAGCGTGTGTTAAATCCCATGCTATTTTCCCATGTGAAATGTATTATCCACCATAGACCAGGATCACTTGTGACCGTCAAATGATCAGGCCTACACCTTCACTAGCACTCAGACTTTAAGCCCTGGTCTTATGATATAACCTATGTTTTAAAAGGGTTTAAGCATGTCTTGAGCATCATTATCCCTCTTATAAGCTCCCGATAAGAACTCATGCGCTCTAGGAACTTGGACTTGGGCCCTTAGGGCTTGATTTTCCTATGATTCCTTCAGGGCGCTTGAGCGCAAGTTGACTTCTCTCGATCCATGAGATCTGAAAGCTCTCCTTCGACATCTATCTTGCTCTAATTCAACATCATGATCATGATCGATACACATATCAGTGACTAGGTTAAACTTGGTACTAACACACACCTTCTCATTGTTTCCTTTATTAAACACATTTGAAAAGGAAATGAGTGGGGAAATATAGGAAAGAGTAAACAAAAATAATTACATAAATATAATGAAGTTAGAAACTTGGGGTGTTCGTTTGTCTTGATCATCATTAACTCCTTTAATTGTCAATGTTTAATGCACAAAATGAATCACTTACATTTAGTGATTTAATGGAGGGAAGGTAGCTTGATTTACACCTGTATATCACCACATCCCTGTTGTTTCCATATTGAATTTTGGTTAGCCATCGAGATCCTCTATTATTTATTCATGGACTAATGATCAATAGTAACAACTTCTCTTATACTTGAGAAATATAACCACCACGACTGCCTTCGATATTCCCATTCTACTGTTTCAAGGGCATCATAGTTAATTATATATGTTGAGTGTGCAAGTGATGTTGGAAACATCATTGTCATTGATGTCAAATATAGGGGGAGGCTACAGATGTCCAAGATAAAAATTGCAAGATGGATATTGCTGGAAATATTGTTTTTGTTTTTTTTATGCTTAGTTTGGATACCCTATATTTGAATTCCTTTTTACTTTGAAGGCTTATTAACTCAAATGGAAGCATCAGACATATGGTTGAAAATCTTATTCTAATACCTTTCCAATGGTATATGACACTCCCTCTAACTCCATAGGAATGCAGAGATATGAAATATTTTGTCATTTCAATGCATCTAGAAAGTACAGGTCGACCCAGCCAGTCTTACAAGTTGGCCCCATAAGTGAACGTAGCAACACTATAAATACAAGATAGATATGCACATTTAAAGAGTATCTAAGAAAGAAGAGCAAGTACAAGTGCGCAGAAGAGATATGAGGTGTGCAAGAGGAGTTGGGGAGTATTCTTGGGGTCTAAAGGTGTGCACGAGGAGTTTTCTTGGAGTTTTAAGGGTGTGCCATGAAGGACTAAGGTATATGATGTTGCAAAGTGTGTTTTTTTGAGGTTGTGATGTTGCAGTCTGAAATTATATTATGGGAATAATGCTATGAGGTTCACTAGGGAATGAAGGCTAAATATGACTAGGGTTTGAAGCTATGTCTAGGGTATGAATCAAGGAGAGGCGTTGAAGCATGAAAGTTAAGGGTATGATGATGCTGTGAAATACATGAAGTATGAAGCATGCAAGTGAAGTCATAATTACTCTATGTATGAAGATCTTGGATTGGTTCCTATATAGGCCTTATTGAGTTGGTGCTCAACTGAAGAGATTGGTGTCTTTAGTAGGTTGGTGCCTACACAATATCTTGCTAATCTGAGAATGCAAGCTTTCACAATTAGAAGACATAATGTAGATATTTTTTTTGGATAAACATTGTGTGATTGGTTTTTGAAACATCCAACGTTTCGAGTGGACACTCCACCCATGATCAGGGATAGTAACAAGCTTAAGAGTGAGAAACAAGTGCTGAGGTTTTATATTTAAAGATTAGGTTAGAAGGGTGACCGTTGAGTAGGGAAACAAAATTAAATAACAGAGTCAAACTAGTTATTAAGTTTAAACAAAATTAATTAACCAAGTCAAAATTAAAGGTAATGAACTATGGGAGAAAAAACATAAATGTAGAGCTCAAATTAGTCATTAAGAATGACGAATGTTTAACAGGTTGGAGACAATTAAACAAAAAATACAAAAAAGTTCATGAAGTAAACAAACTAAGGAAGAATAATTAAATAAAAACGAGAATCAACTAATTATGATAATATTAAAATAATGAAATAAAATTAGATAAAGTCTAGAAAGAGGATAAAAATGGAAACAAAGAAGATTCAGGAATTAATAAAGGAGGTAAGTTAATATAATAATAAGATTTCCAGAGATGATATCGAACAAATAAATTGAATATATCAAAATAACAGAGGCAAAATAGTTGTTAAGATTATTAATAATTAATTGAACTAGAAAAAATTAAGGGTGAAGAATTAATTATTGGAGAACATACATAAGTAAAGATATCAAATTCGTTGGATGGGTTTTCAAGAGTTGTAGATGATTAGAACAAAATAGAGACCATATAAACATATTCTTGGGAGATGGAGTGGAAAAATAAGAAAGAATAGGTAAAAGGTGAAGATGACCAAATAATAATGATAATAAAATAATCTAATAATGTAATAAAATTGGATATTGTCTAGGAAGAGGATAATAAATCAAGAGGAGAAGATTCCAGAATTAATAAAGGAGGTAAGCTAAAATAGCAGAAAAAATGGAGATTATAAGGACTAAATAAATTGAAAACAACAGAGAAACTGAAGAGAAGAGAGCAGAGGAAACCAAGAGAATGGGAGGAAACATGAGGAATGAAGAAAGAAAGAGTCAGGGAAGGAGGCCAAAGGAGAAAGGAAGGAACCAAAACTCCATAAAGGAAGCCTAATGATCGAGGTGGTGAATAATGGGTTGCCAAGACTGGCTAAGTTTGTAGCCATCTTCGCGATTGAAATTATTAGGATGTTTTTCTATTTCAAGAGCTTCCCGAATGAGCCGTGTGGAGTAGTAAGGGGATGAGGCTAAAATTTTAGTTTGGTCAAAGAAAATGAGGTTCTTGGATTTATAGAAATGTTTGACGACAACTAATTTGGAGATTCGGTTGTGGGTCGTATCAACGATATGTTCTTTAAGACAGGATTTGAAGGATCTTCCCATCTACCCTATGTAATATTTTCCACAACGGAAAGGGATTTGGTACACTCTTGGTCTTAGCATTGGGTCTAATTTGTCTTTAGCAGCTCGAAAGAGTTTTTTGATGGTTTTGTATGGTTTAAACACAATTTTGATACTCTTTTTAGCTACGAGTTTGGAGATCAGATTGGTGGTTCCTTGGATGTAAGGAAGGGTAATGAGAGCATGAGGAGGGGGGAGGGGGAGGAGGGTAAATTTCTTTAGCTATGAATTTGGGGGCAGAAATGCGGAGGGCCCAAGTAATCAAGGTTTTAAGAACAATGGATTTTTGGGTTGGATGGTGGTGTGAATTGACATTTAGGTATCTATCAGTGTGGCTCTTCTTTCTATAAATTTGGTGGGTAAGGGAGCCATCGAGAAGACATGAAATAAGGACATCCAAAAAGGGGATGGAGTTGTCCTTTTGGGTTTCCAAAGTGAATTTGATATGAGGGGAAAGGATGTTAAGGTAGTTAAGAAAGGAAATTAGGTTGGCATGGCCATGAGGCCAGATAAAAAAAGTGTCATCTACAAACCTATACCAACATTTGGGTTTGAGATGCAAACTGTTTAGGGCTGATGATTCAAAATGTTCTATGAAATCTCCAAATCAGTTGTCTTTGATCATTCCTCTAAATCCCAGAACCTCATTTGCTTTGACCAAACTCAAATTTTAGCCTCATCCCATTACTACTCCACATGACTCATTAGGGAAGCTCTTGAAATAGAAAAACATCCTAATAATTTCAATTGCGAAGATGGCTACAAACTTAGCTAGTCTCGGAAACCTACCATTCACCACATTGGTCATTAGGCTTCCTTTATAGAGTTTTGATTCCTTCCTTTCTCCTTTGGCCTCCTTCCCTGATTCTAGTTTATCTTACCTCCTTTATTAATTCTTGAATCTTCTCCTCTTGATTTAATATCATCTTCCTAGACAATATCCAATTTTATTACATTATTACATTATTTTATTATCATTAATATTTGGTCCTCTTCACCTTTTATGTATTCTTCCTTATTTGGTCCACTCCATCTCACATGATTATTTTTATATGGTCTCTATTTTTTTTTATAATCATATCCAACGCTTGAAAACCCTTTCATCTAATTTGATCTATTTACTTATGTATTTTCTCCAATAATTGATTCTTCACCCTTAATTTTGTCTAGGTCAATCAATTCTTAATATTCTTAACCACTATTTTTCCTCCATTATTTTGATACATTCAATTTATTTGATCAATATCATCTCTGGAAATTTTATTATTTTATTAACTTATCTCCTTTCTTAATTCTTGAATCTTCTCTATTTCCATTTTTATCCTCTTTCTAGACTTTATCTAATTTTATTATATTATTATATTATTTTAATATTATCATTATTAGTTGATTCTTGTTTTTAATTAATTATTCTTCCTTAGTTTTGTTAAAATTCTGGTATGCTCGTTTAACCATAGACAATGTCACATCATTGTCACCCAACCATAGGCATTCACATATGCCACCCCTGAGCACACTAACCTTTTCTCAGATAGAATGATTATGGCAAGTCCACACTAGAACCAACAGATAAAACCTAACCAAAAACACCATTGTTACAACAACAACACAATACCAAGAGAACTTACCTCTACTAATAGAAGCGTGCCTTTACCAAGAGAAGCACACAAGAGAGATACCAAAAATACTGATATTACACCACGAAAACTACTGCACCACCCTCTCCAGACTTGCGCCTCCTTTTGCTGCAACTGCAGCTGCTGCTCCTCAAACTTGTGGCCTCCTTCTTCTAAGTTAGAGTGTGTAAATGAGCTAAGACATCACCTTATTTATACTTATTTTTCCAATGAACTTTTCCCACAGGGCCGACCTGTCGTTTCTGGCAAATATAATTTACTTTGACTTTTTCTTGCATGGCCAACTTCTCTTTCTGGGGTTTTCTATTTCTTTATTATTATTATCCTTGGGTCGAATTCTCTTATAGGGTTTCCACACATCTATTTAATGGTTCTATTACTTCCGAAATATTCTATTCTAAGTACCAAAGTTATACTTTGAGGTTAATACCTCTCCCAACTACCAAAACATCAACACTCCCTCTTAGCTAGGGAGGTATTAACTAATATGTTCTTCATGTAATGGTCTCAAACACATCCATCCATCTCACATGGCATGGGAAATACTCACATGGTCTTGTAGACTAGTCTACAGGTAGCATCACCATAGCCACATAGGCTATCTCATGATCAAACATATCATGTCTCAAGGACCATGGCCACACAACAATATCATGATCAAATAGATCATGTAACAAGTAGCATAGCCACACATGCTATCTCATGATCAAATAGATCATGTGACAAGTATCACCATCATAGTCGCACAAGCTATGGAATATGAAGTTGAGCCAGTTTACACAGAACTGCACTACTACCCAATCCAAGAGGTGTCTAGGAAACTACAACTTGCTAGCTCACATAGAATTTGGAATCTAGTTCATATAGAACTAGTAACCTCGCCAACTCACACACAATCTGGCATCTAGTTCACACATAACTAGTAACATACCAGCTCACACAAAATATGGCATCTAGTTCATAAAGAACTAGTATCTCTCCAGCTCACATAGAATCTGGCATCTAGTTCATAAAGAACTAGTAACTCGCCAGCTCACACAGAATATGACATCTAGTTCCTACAGAACTAGTAACATGCGTACCGGAGTATTTCACTAGAGTAGAAATATCTCAGTGTACTAGACTATTTCAATGGAGTATCTATGCTCACCAGACTATTTCACTAGAGTAGCAATATCTCAACGTACGAGACTATTTCACTGGAGTAGCTATGTGTACGAGACTATTTCACTGGAGTAGCAATATACCAGACTATTTCACTGGAGTACTTGCGTACCAGAATAATTTCACTGGAGTAACAGATGTTCAACACACTAGGTTGTCCCTTTAGCTGTCCTAGAGGCACACCCTCCCTGGAGGATCTGCGTGAAGCCTCCAACCACACAAATCGGTTGGGCCTCGTCAGCTAGGAAAACACGTTCTCCCCGAAGGATCTACGTACACATCATCCTGATTGGTGCCACAGTCAGTGCTCGGGCATGAAAACCATCCTTCTATCTAGATACATATCTATAACACATCATACCCTATCACAAGGGTATGTCCTTTCGAGCCACACCAAGCTTCTGCCTGAAGTACTCAAACTTCACCCTTGACATAGCCTTGGTCAACACATTTGCTATATGCTCATCCATAGCTACATACTCAAGCTTCATTGCTCCCTTCTGCCCCATATCTATGATATAATGGTACCCAATCTCGATATGCTTGGACTTGTTATGAAACACCAGGTTATCCAACAACTTCACACAACTCTGGTTGTCACATCAGATACAACTCGACTCTAACTCGAGATCAAACAATCCTACAAGAAAATTTTGAAGCCACACTGCTTCACTTCTAGATGAACACACTACTATATACTCTGCCTCAACCGTACTAAGTGCCACACTAGTTTGCTTCCTGCTAATCCATGAGATCATAGTTGATCCCAATACTTAAGCAAAATCCAAATGTACTCTTCCAGTCTGCGACACTACTGACCCAATCTAAATCAGTATAGCCTTGCAGGCTTATCTCATGATCCAAAACATATCTAATTCCATAGTCAATTGTACTTTTCAGGTACCTCATCACATGTTTTGCTACAATCAATTGAACACGTCTTGGAACAACCATATACTAACTCAATGTGTTCACCACAAAACATCTATCTGGCTTTGTGTTCGTTAACAAACCAATCATTTGTCTATCCATGGTGGCATGCACTGTCTCTTCATAATTGTCACCATCGATGTAGGAAACCAATCCCCAGATCATCAAAATAATTATCTGGCATATCCTTCCCTGAGTGCCTTCTTAAGCCCGTACAAATATTTCTTCAATCTGCAGACATGAGACTCCTTCTCATGTATCTTGTGGCTGCTCTATGTACACTTCTTCTAGCTACTGGAGCAAGTATCTCATCATAATCTTCTCCCTCTTGCTGGGATAATCTTCTGGCCATAAATCAAGCTTTTTACATCTCTATATTGTTATCTGTAACATGCTTGATCTTGTAGATCAACTTGGAAGTCACCACTAACTTCCCTGCTGGTCTCGGAACCAAGGAAAAATCCATATCCAGTCCTTCTGACTGGCTTTCTCCTTTGTCATGAAACAAGGGAATCTTCTTAGGAGGTCTCATATCTCCTCGAAGCCTTTGAAGCTTGGATATAGCCTCCTCACTCATGGCACATGTCTATTAGTCTTGGAAGACGTCTCTCTCTCCCATCTGAATCTAAGGAGGAAAATTCTCTAAGCCATTGAATCTCTCTGAGATCAGGCTCACTATGAGTCTCCATGATCCATTTGAAGCTTGAATCCATATGATTATATATAATCTCTAGAGCCATCTTCTCCCTCTGTATGTGATGATCTCTTCTAAAGTCTAATATCTTAGGAATGGTCTAGGGGAGGCTGCTCCTCCCTACTGGATCATGATGGATGTGATGATATTGAGAGGGGGGTGAATCAGTATCATGTACAATTTTTTTTTTTTTCAAATTATACTTCAACCAGATTATATATTCAATTATATCCAATGATCAATGCATACTAGTAGAAGAGTTACACCAATACACCACAATACACCATGCACAATAGTAGAAGAGTTACACCAATACACCACAATACACCATGCACAATAGTAGAAGAGTTACACCAATACACCACAATACACCATGCACAATAGTAGAAGAGTTACACCAATACCCCACAATACACCATGCAGAAAAGTAGAAGAGTTACACCAATACACCACAATACACCATGCACAATATATGAGAAATAACCAATAGTTATTGTTCAAGGGAAGTAATGTCTTCCAAAGGTAGCTATGGCTTCCAAATATAAAGGGAGGGATAAACCTCCAAAAGGAAGATACAATCCTCCAATATTAAGAGAGGGTTGACGTCTCCATCCTTTCCCCTTCCTTCCACCGAAGAATATATGAGAGATAATACAACTTTACATTAAATTATCACCATCAACCAACCATCACATAGAACCTGATAATACTTCCCGAGACTTCTTCAACTTCTAAAATTCTTCACTTATTATAATAATTTGATCCTATAGATAATATAACTCAATGTATTCTCTGAAACTTCTTCAAGTTTCACTCCCTGAATCCTCCCAGAAAAGGAGTTATAGAGAAAATGGTAGACCTTATTAAATTATGGCTTATTCAGGAGAGCGAACTTGTACAACATTCCCCGCGCTCAATATTTAACATAATATTATGAAATTTTTACAAAGGAAACCACAGGCTGTACTATTTCCAATGCAATTGGTCTCACTTCATTTGGATTCTCTATGAAGATGTTATGACAATTTTACTCGGAACACATGTTTATGACTAGCTTTAGGACTAGTCACAAACCCTATCTTCCACAGAGTGTATCTCCAAAATTATAGAGAATGAAGAGATCAAATTTTTACCACAGGTACCTAGATATGTCTTCTCAATAGCATGCGAATTTCACCATCTGAATCGTTCTATAACAAAATTTATAGCGAAAATGGTAAGATGACCTGTAAATAACATACCTTAGAACACATCACCAAAAGACTTCATCCTCCCTTGAAATTTGGCCTTCTTTACTTTAGATTTTCTTTGAAATTCAACTTAATCTCCTTTTTCATTAACAAACTTGTGTGTGTTGAAAAATGAATGTATAATGAGATGTATTTATACCCTTTATGTCACTTCCTTTTAACATTAGAGCCGACATGTAGTTTCTTCTTCAATTCACATTGTCATCTTCAAAAATTCATTTTTCCTCAATCGTGAGGATCCATGTGACATGCCACATACCACTGGAAGCGGCATGAATTATACTATCCATCCATGGTTGTTTTACCTACATGTGTAATTTCCTTCATGTCTATCTACTTCGATCAATTGTTGGGTCCAAAATCCAATGGCTAGGGTTGACATTAATGACTACAACCAATGACTAGGGTTGACATTAATGACTACAACCAATGACTAGGGTTGACATCAATGACAACACACAATCTTCCAACAATATCCCCTTTTTCATTGATGGCAACACTCATGCTCCCCCTATCATCATGATACTAATTTCTCTCCCCCTTTGACATCAATGGCAAAGGGTGGGGCTGCTCCCCCTGAGTTCAATGGCATAAGGTGACCTTCTTCTTTGGGGTTGCTCCCCCTAAACATGTGGCACTCAATAATACTTCATCCTTATTTTTGGTCTTTGGGACCTTTTCTTCCTTGGAATCATTTTGTGTGGATTTTTTCTTCTCTCTCTTCTTCATGTCTAGGATGTATATGTTGTTCGGTCTTCTTGTTGCAGTTGCAACCAATCTTCCTAAGTTCTTTTCTCTACTTTTACATTTTCAGGAGTCAAACGTAAGAGTGTATCCTTGATCACATATTTTGATGACACTGAGGAGATTATGCTTCAGATATTCAACCAATAGGACTTTTCCTGATTTTATATTTTCACTTCCAAGCTTTACAGTTCCTTTTCCAAGTATTTTGGTAGATGAGTCATC
>JZKD02S0216991.1:356627-382936 GCA_000966675.3 Picea glauca
AGCTGACAAATTTTCTTTGATCTCTGGTCATATGAGATGAGCACCCACTGTCTATGAACCATTCATCTTCTTCTTTGCATTCTTTAGTGACCAATGCTATTCGACAATTTTCATTATGTGGAATTTCTTTCCTTTTCCATGTTGTAGTTGGTATGGGGACATTTGGCATAGGATTATCTTGTGCTTTGTGACCAAGATTATTGCACTTGTAGCATACAATATTATGATCCATTAATGGGTCAAATGGATTATAATTTTTGTTGACAGGTCTGCGAACATTTCCATATCTACTATTTGCACCATTCATGTATCTTGCGTAGTTTTTCCTTTAATTGATTCTACAATTGATTTCCCTATGTCCAAAATTTCCTCAAGTATAACAATGTCCAAGAAATAAATTTTGATACCTGGAAGTAAGTGATCTTCTTTGTGGTGTAGTCCATCTGGGTTCATGATCTATTCTTTTGTAGTTTCCTTCATAATGATTGCTTTCATACCTGATGGGAGAGGATCTTCTTGATGTCTCATTCCTTCTGAATTCTAGTCTTCTATATTGTTGTTCAACTTGCTATGGAGTGTTGGTTCCATCCTTTTCATCTTCCTTCTCTTGTTTTGTTGTCTTCAAACTATCATTGTATCCTAGTCTTGTCTTGTCGTTTGGATATCTCTGACTGCTAAGGATCTCATCTAATGTTTTAGTGCTTTTTTTGAACTTCTTCAACTTTTCTATTGTCAATAGTATCTCCCCTTTTGTGTGATCCAATTTTGAATTCAATTTCTCATAATATTCTAATTGTTCCTTCAAGCTACCAATGGTCTTTTCAAGCCTGTAATTATCTTCTTCACAACTACTCAATTCACCTTTTAGTATTATGTTTGTGTTTCTAAGCTTGTTATTTTCAATTTCAACATGCTTCAACTTTTCAATATTCGCATCTTCTTGTCCACTCTCTACTTTTTATTTGAATCCCCAAAAGGAATCAAGGTTGGTTTCTTCATCTGAATCTTCCTCAGAAATGATTTCTTCTTCTTCTGAACTCTTGTGATCATCATCTTGGGTTTCTTGGTTTACGAATAGGACTTCGCCTCCATCATTATCTTCTTCATCACTCTCATCTGAGGAGATGTCATCATCCTTGGAGTAGAAGCTCTTTTTATTGTTGAGACTTCTCTTTTTGTAGTAGCATTTTTCAACAACATGTCCTATTCTACCAGAATTAAATCATTTGAGAGGAGACTTACCTTTGTATCTTCCAGTTCCCTTATGGAACCTTCTTACGAAATTTGCTATTTCTTCATCAAGGTCATTATCCTTGTATTTTGTCTTCTTTATGGATTTAAATGTTTCTTCATTGTTTGGTTGGTCACTTTCTGTACATGTTCTCATTTCATATGCTATAAGAGACCCATGTAATTCATCCATTTTCATTTTGTTCAAGTCTCTAGTTTTTTCAATGGTGGAGACCTTAGCATCATACTTCAAGAGAAGTGATCTCAACACTTTTTGTACAACCAAGGATTCATTGAGATCTTCACCTAATCCTTTGATAGCATTAACAACTTCATAAACTCTAAGAAAATAGGTTGCAATAACTTCCTTTTCATCCATCTTCAAATTTTCAAATTCTGCTCTATGTCATTGAAGCTTGACCTGGTTAACTTTTGGATCACCTTCATAGATACTCTTGAGTTTGTCCCATACCTCTTTAGTAGTGTTGCATCCCATCACTTTGTTGGCAACGGTTGGTTCCATTGCTCCTAGAATAACATGTCTAGATTTTGAATTACAACTCATAAGCTTCTTCTGATTTGGATCGGTTGGAGCATTCTTTGGGATTACATAGCCATTTACAACTAAGTACCAAATGTCTACTCCCAAACCTGTTAGGTATGTTTTCACTCTATCACTCAAGTATGCATAATTTCTTACATAAAATCATTAAATCCCATTTGGAATGTGCTCATGGTCATCCATCTCTGCTCAGGATTTTCCTTCCAGTGGTTAAACTGTTCTGAAGGAAACCGACTCTGATCCCAATTGATGATACTGAGAGGGGGGTGAATTAGTATCATGTACAATTTAAAAAAAAAATCAACTTATACTTCAACCGGATTATATGTTCAATTATATCCAATGAACAATGAACAATATTAGAAGAGTTACACCAATACACCACAATACACCATGCACAATATATGAGAAATAACCAATAGTTATTTTTCAAGGGAAGTAATGACTTCCAAAGGTAGCTACAGCTTCCAAATATAAAGGGAGGGATAAACCTAGAAAAGGAAGATACAATCCTCCAATATCAATAGAGGGTTGACCTCTCCATCATTTCCCCTTCCTTCCACCCAAGAATATATGAGCGATAATAGAACTTTACATTAAATTATCACCATCAACCAACCATCACATAGAACCTGATAATGCTCCCCAAGACTTATTCAACTTCTACAATTATTCACTTCTTAGAATACTCTGATCCTGTAGATAATATAACTCAATGTATTCTTTGAAACTCCTCCAAGTTTCACTCCTTGAATCCTCCCATAAAATGATTTATAGAGAAAATGGTAGACCTTATTCAATTCTAGTTTATTCAGGAGAGCGAACTTGTACAGCATGCACCACGATCAATATTTAACATAAGATTATGAAATTTGTACAGAGGAAACTACATATTGTACTCTTTCCAATGCAATTGGTATCACTTCATTTGGATTCTCTATGAAGACATTATGAATGTTTTACCTGGAACACATGTTTATGACTAGCTTCAGGACTAGTCAAAAACCCTATCTTCCATACTGTATCTCCAAAATTATAGTGAATAAAGAGTTGAAATGTTTACCACATGTACCTAGATATGTCTTCGCAATAGTATACAAATTTCACCATATGAGTCATTCTAGAAAACAAGTTATAGCAAAAATGGTAAGATGACCTGTAAATAACATACCTTAGAACACATCACCAAAAGACTTCATCCTCCCTTGAAATTCGGCCTTCTTTACTTCTGATTTCCTCTGAAATTCAACTTATATATCCTTGTTCATTAACAAACTTGTGTGTGTTGAAAAATGAACGTATAATGAGATGTATTTATACCCTTTATGTCACTTCCTTTTAAGATTAGAGTCGATATGTAGTTTCTTCTTCAATTCACATTGTCATATTCAAAAGTTCATTTCTCCTCAATCGTGAGAATCCACGTGACATGCCACATACCACCAGAAGAGGCATGACTTATACTATCCATCCATCTATGTTGTACCTGCATGTGTAATTTCCTTCATGTCTATGTACTTCGATCAACTGTTAGGTCCAAAAGCCAATGACTAGGGTTGACATTAATGACTACAACCAATGACTAGGGTTGACATCAATGAAAACACACAATCTTCCAACAGGATGAATTCTGCTAAATCCATATCCTTCTGAGTTGGTACTTGGTGTGGCCGCCTGCCTCACCATTGGTGGAGCCATATTTTCCTTCTCATAATATGGCTCATCGATGCCATATATCTTTGCATCCTACAAAGTGTCATAGGACCATGTTGGTCTCTTCCTATTTACTACAATTATTATGGGTAGACCCTTATGACTCTACTAACTATGCACTAAATGGATCCATTTGATCATATTTGGAGCCTTCTTCTCCTTACAATCAATCTCCATATGATATACTTTGTATCTCACAAAAGTACCCTTCTTGCCAGAAGGTTTTAACTTCCTCCCATTTTTCTTTGGTACATGGATGTATAGGGTCCTATATACAACTTCTTATATGCATAGTGTGCTCCATGTCTCCAACTAGAGACAATCTAACATATTGCCTCCTGAAACCGTCACTATAGCTCTCCTCATATTTATCACCTATGACCTGCTCGGAACAAGACCAACAACAAGGGAAA
Organism: Picea glauca; assembly: GCA_000966675.3. NCBI lineage: Eukaryota > Viridiplantae > Streptophyta > Pinopsida > Pinales > Pinaceae > Picea > Picea glauca. Next base: position 360,546 of record JZKD02S0216991.1, read on the forward strand.
AAAATAGACAAGAATAATATTCTTATAATAATAATAAAAATAATAACAAGAACAATCGTCACAATAGCTCCTTCTCAAAGCTATCACTTGTGACCTTCCTAGAACAAGAGTCAAAATAAAAATTCAATAATAAGAAATAGGAGCAACAATCTTCTAGTGTTGTGACCAATCATTCCTCCAGGGTAACCTACCCAGAACAAGAAAACAAGAACAACAATATCTCCATGGTAACCTCCATGGAATTTACAAGATAACCTGCCCAAAACAAGAGAAACAAGAGAAAAGAGTATTTCCAATAGAATTTTCATAAGAACATGTCTATGTTAACAAGAATAAAAGACAATTTCATGGTAATCATCATAGAATTACCAAGGTGACATGTCTGGAAGCAAAACAAGAAGTATCTCCTATAGGAGATGTTAGTTCATCTTGAAAATAGTAGAATAAGCATTTATATAAATAATACTCACATGCTACCAAGTATTCATTGTACCTAGAAGTAACAAAACCTTTCAAATATTGTTGTCACAACTATAGTGTTTACTTGTAATGCAACAATTATCAAACTTGATATGTGAAAATTGGAAACTTACCAATTTAATCAATCAAACCTAGAACCTGTATTCTTATCTTCAAGAATGAGTGTTGTTTGTACTAAGACAATATGCTTTCTTGACGTAAATATGAGTTAGAGAATATTATGCAAGTAAACTCTAAAACGTCAACCTCAATCTATCTAATACTTTGAATAAAGTCAACTTATAACTTTAACTTTGACGAGAAATGATCATAACTTCAATAGATCAAAAAGAAACTTAGATGTTCAAAATATCACAATAATTCCATAACAACTAGAGGCATATCAAAACAATCAAACCTGGAGTTTGTTGTTCCTCTGAATGTGCTAGATCTGAGATCCCTCTGGATTTTCTATTGTTGCTTGGAAAAAAGATCCATTTTCCTGCAAACACCCTCAAGATAGTGATACCGTTTAAACATATACAAGTATATACCTCCGGCAGCAGCGCAAAATAGTGCTAGGCTGCGACACCATCCGAAAACAACAACATGTAATGACAAACCCAAAAATTTCAAAATGCTCCAACTTGCAATCTGAAGATCGTTGGAGATGCGCTAGGGTAGGGTGCACTAGGATAACCAAAAAATTAGGCCCAAATCTTCATTGAAAGTTCCCAACTAATTTGGGTTAGGTTTCTTTGTTGCTGCAAATCCAGAAACCCTAAATGTCAGAAAAATGGCTAGCGAGTTGATCTAGGGAAAGAGTAATTTCAGCATCCTTTAACCAAGTTATCAGAAAATTCACTGGACCGGAGGAACTGCAACTGGTACTGCAACTGGTGCTTTAACTAGCACCGCAAATGGTGCTACAACTAGAACTACAATAGGCACGAAGCAACTGACATAAAGTAACTGACACAAAGCAACTGACATGAATAAATTGGCACGAAGCAACTGGCACGAAGCAACTGGCATGAAGCAACTGGTACGAAGAATTTGGAACTTCAACTGGTACTGCAACTACAAATGGCACTACAAATTTGGAAGATTGTAGATATGATATGGGGAAAATATGCTCCCTCCTTAGGATACCTTCATAGTGGGTTGAGTAAGTGCTCAACAAGCTTGACAATGGGGGAAATTGAGGATCTTCCTTCCAGTGTTTAGACTGTTACAAAGGAAACCAACTCTAATTCCATGTTAAAATTTTGGTATGCTTGTTTAACCATAGGCAATGTCACATCATTGTCACCCAACCATAGGCATTCACATATTCCAACCCCGAGCACACTAACCTTTTCTCAGATAGAATGATTCTGGCAAGTCCACACTAAAACCAACAGATAAATCCTAATCAGAAACACCACTACTACAGAAACAACATAATACCAAGAGAACATACCTCTACTAATAGAATTGTACCTTTACCAAGAGAATCATGCAAGAGAGATACTAGAAATACTAATATTACACCACGACAATGGTTGCACCACCCTCTCCAGACTTGCTCCTCCTTTTGCTGCAACTGCAACTACTGCAGGTCCTACTCCTTAAACTTGTGCCCTCCTTCTGTTGAAAGGGAGTGTGTAAATGAGATAAGGTGCCACCTTATTTATACATATTCTTCCAGTGAACTTTTCCCATAGGGTCGACCTGTCTTTTCTAGCAAATGTAATTTACTTTGACTTTTTCTCACAGGGTCGACTTCTCTTTCTGGGGTTTTCTATTTCTTTATTATTATTCTCCTTTGGCCGACATCTCTTCTAGGGTTTCCATACATCTGTTTAATGGTTCTCTTACTTCCATAATATTATATTCTAATTACCAAGGTTACACTTGGAGGTTAATACCTCCCGCAACTACCAAAACATAAACAAGTTTGTCTAATTCAGGAAAAAAATTGTATATTTTGTTTAATTATCTCCAACCCATTAAATACTCTTCATTCTTAACGAATAATTTTAGCTCTACATTTATTTATTTTCTCCCATAATTCATTACCTTTAATTTTGACTTAGTCAATTAATTTTGTTTAAACTTAACAACTAGTTTGACTCCGTTATTTAATTTCCTTTCCCTACTCAACGATCACCCTTCTAACCTAATCTTTAAATATAAAACCTCAACACATGTTTCTCACTCTTGAGCTTGTTACTGTCCCCAATGATGGGTGGAGTGTCCACTTCAAACATTGGACATTTCAAAAACCAATCACACGATGTTTATCTAGAAAAAATATATACATTATACCACATATTGTCCCTTCTATTTCTGGTATATTTGTATTACATGCAATATGTTTGATAAAATGTCTATTAGTAGAATTCATGCAAACTGTTTGTGAAAATTTGTCAACTGGATTAGAGAATAAATAAAACTTATTGCACAGAAGGACATAATATCCCATCCCATTCTATTGAATATATTATAGTGGTATCAAAGTTGGTAATCTTGCCAGCCTGTGATTGCATCAAAGCACTTTCTTGGCCAAAGAAGGGAAATGTTTTGGGGGTTTTTTTGCAGAAAAATGGGGCAACAAATTTTAGATTACATTCATAAAGTGTTTTAGAAGAATTTTCCAAAACAAATTGTATATTTTAATTCATGTTGTAAAAATAACCAATTAAAAAAAAATGACCGAAACGGAGTCGAGGAAGTAAAGTTATTAACATTTTAATTCGAAAAATTTTCAAGGTTTATCCGGAAAAATCCACGCAATTTACACTGAGGGGAAACTGTGGGAAGTAATTCAAATTGTATAATTGCATACATGTGTAATAAAATATGGTATTAGGGTTTTCACTCATGTGGTTAAATGGGATGGAGGAAGATCCATAGCCTATGGCTGACATCTCGAAGAGTCTAGCAAGAATTAAAAATATGACTTACCACTACGAGGGGTATCTTGCATTGGATGAGAAAATCCGTACATCTTTTTCCTTTAAAATCTATTTCACCCTTAAGTACATATGTTGCCCCAAGAATGTGGACGATGATTCCTTTAAAGGCACAAGGAAAAAATTATAGAGAAGTGAGCATAAAGGATAGGTGGAGGAGCATGCATCTAATAATGTTGAGGATGTGTGTAATAGTAAGACAACAACATCTAGTACACCATTAGAGATATATCATGAGACCCATGGCACTAGAAAATATGATGGACAGGTTCAAAACACACATGATGAAACTTTTTGATCAACCAATGTTGAGGATTCAACATCTCTCCCTGTGTATCATGCTTACGATGACGGAGGATCAAGCATACCTAACTATGACATGGATTAAACACGTCATCATGTTTATGACATATATGATGATGCAGGTATGATTGCACCCGAGTATGACAAAGGGTGGGATCTATGAATGGAGGATGACAATGATGGGGATGATTTGGTGGATGAGAGAATATCAAAAAACGTGTTTGAGGAGAGGATTGACAAAGGGGGTTTTGATCGTGCACTTATTTTGCATTGTAGGGATCATGAGTCATTTCTTTTGGCTCAAGGCTTACCTATAGAAGAGGTAGTTGAGAAAATTCCTTATGGACTATCCAACAATGAATTATATGCACCTATTGGTTGGGGGATTGAATATAGGACAATTTGTTGGTTGTGGAGCCTGATTATCTTCCTGATTTAGAGGTTTGTTTCAACTGTTCTTGGATTCCATACCCTAATGAGGGGGTGTGTGGGGGATTTCCCCCCCACAACTATTTCCAGGGGGGTCCTGGGGAGGGTGACAATTTTTGTAGCCCCCTTAGAGGGGGATTCGTGGGAAACACTCCCAAAGATAAATATTGGGAAAATTTGTGTTGTAAAGTATTGTAATTTCATAGTCAATATGGACCGTTCATTATAAGGTCGCAAATCTAGCGGTAGAAGTTATTTTAGGGATTTTTTCACTAGAAGGAAACCCTCTTTTATGAGGGAATTGTATTTTAGATGTGTATGTGTGTGATTATTGTATTCTAAGAGAGGATACTATGAGAGGAAGAGGAGGAAGTTACAACAGTTAAGTTGTAGGTTGTATCCCTTCATTTTGCTATATAATAAAAAGGAAGGACCTAGAAATTTCTTTCGTGGACGTATCCCACACTGGGTGAACCAAGCATATATGTGTTTCTATTGTATTGTTTATCTTCTGTGTTTTATTTAAAAATTTGTTTTATTTTATTGCTCCACGATCCTATTTTTCTAACACTGGTATCAAAGCGAAAGGTAACTCGTAGGAAAAGAGGGTTCCTGGTTCGAGTGGGAGCAATGACAGAAGATGGAAAGTTTATGGTTGAAAAATTTAACGACCAAAACTACTAGTTATGGAAGATGTAGATAGAATATTATTTATATCAGAAGGATCTATTCCTACCATTCAGCGGAATAGCAAAGAAGTCGACGACCATGAAGGATGAATAATGGGAGGTTCTTGACAGAGAGGCACTAGGAACGATACAGTTGAGCCTACCAGTGTCAGTGGCTTTCAATATTTATAAAGAAAAGACAATGAAGGAGTTGATGGACGCATTGGCTAAAATGTATGAAAAACACTCTGCATCCAATAAGGTATTTCTAATGAAGCGATTATTTAATATGAAGATGTTAGAAGTTGGGTCTGTTGCAAATCATTTAAATGAATTTAATACAGTTACTAATCAACCAAGTTCTATAAAAGTGGATTTTGATGATGAGGTCAAGGCTATTCTAATCCTGTGCTCATTGCCAGAAAGTTGGAATGGCTTGTTCATGGCTGTAATTAACTCTGTCTCTGGTTCAAACACTCTAAAATTTGATGATGTTGTTGGTGTTATCCTTAGCGAGGAATTGTGACGGAAAAGCACAGGTGAGACATCAGGTAATGTGTTAAACATGGATAACAGGGGAAGACAAAAGGATAGAGGAAAGGGCTCAGGGAACCATGGGAATTCTAGGAAGGGAAGATCCAAATCCATACTGGGAAAGATATAGTGTTGGAATTGTGGGAATAAAGGACACATGAAGAAAGACTGCAAAGTTACAAAGAAACAAAGAGATGGAAAACAAGAGAAAAATCAAAAAGAAAATGTAACAGGTGATGTGTTACAATCAAAAAGAAAATGTAACAGGTGATGGAAAGCAAGGAGTTTGATGATTACTGTTCATATCATGGGATTCATAGAGAGAAGATGGTTCCAGGAACACCACAAGAAAATGGTGTGTTAGAAAGGATGAACAAAACAATAATGGAGCATTCAAGGAGTATGAGATTGCATGCTGGGCTTCCCTTAGATTTTTTGGCAGATGTTGTAGATCCTATTGTTTACTTGATAAACAACGGACCTTCAATTTCTTTGGATGGTGGCATTCCAGAGGAGGAATGGAAAGGTAAAAAGTTAAACTATTCATTTATGAAGACTTTCAGTTATGAAGAATTTGTCCATATTGATAAAGACAATAGAACAAAGCTTGAAGAAAAATCGAAGAAGTGTATCTTTATTGGATATGGTGTTAATGATTTTGGTTATCGCTTATGGGATTATGAAAATAAAAAAATCATTAGGAGTATATATGTCATATTCAATGAGAAGGTCATGTATAAATATCAGTTGCAGGGAAGGAAACATGAAGAATAAAAACTAGAATACACAATGTTTGATGAGATCACTGAAAAAGAAATTCCAAAGGTACCAGAAAATAAAAATGTACAACAACACGAGTAGCAGGTACCCAAAACTCCTGCAAGTGTTGTTAGAAGATCCACTAGGTTAAGTAGACCCCCTGAACGATACTCGCCTTCATTGTATTATTTATTGTTGATTGATTTTGGTGAACCATAATGTTATGAAGAGGCAATGTAGGTAGACACTAAAAATAAGTGGGAGAAAGCAATGAAAGAGGAAATCGATTCCCTAGTAAACAACCAGACTTGGGACTTGGTTCAGTTGCCTACAGAAAAAGGAGCATTGTAGAATAATTGGGTTTACAGGTTGAAGGAAGAATATGGAGGGAAAAAGCAACATTATGCTAGACTTTTTGTAAAGGGATTTGCACAAAAGAAAGGTATATATTTTGATCAGATATTTTCTCCTATTGTTAAGATGACTTCAATTAGGACTATTTAAAGTCTTGTGGTAGTAGAACATTTGTTCAATTTGCATCTTGAACAATTAGATGTAAAAACAACTTTTCTCCATGGGAATTTGGAGGAAGAGATTTGTATGCAACAACCACAAGGGTATGCGGTTAAAGGGAAGGAGAATTTGGTATGCACATTGAAGAAGAGATTGTATGGCCTAAATCAAACTCCAAGGTAGTGGTATTTGAAGTTTGATAGGTTTATGAAAGAACAAGGTTATAGTAGATGTCATTCTGATCACTGGGTTTATTTTAAAAGGCTAGAAAATGGAAGCTATATTATCTTGCTATTGTATGTAGATGAAATGCTTGTTGCAGAGTCTAATATGTAGGATATAAATGTGCTCAAGAAGAAATTATCTAATTCATTTGCAATGAAGGATTTGGGTGATGAAAAGAAAATCCTTGGTATGAGAATAACAAGATACAGGAAAAATTGCAAATTGACACTGTCTCAGGGTGAGTACATAGAGAAGGTGTTGGAGAGGTTTAGAATGAATAATGCAAAACCTATTAGTACACCTTTGGCCAAACATTTCAAATTAAATAAGGAAATGTGTCCCAAGACACAGGAGGAGATATAATACATGTCCAGTGTCTCTTATTCATCAGCAGTTGGTAGCTTGATGTATGCAATGGTTTGCACAAGACCAAATATTGCACATGCAGTGGGAGTTGTGTGTAGGTATATGAAAAATCTGGGTAAAGAAAATTGGGATGTCGTAAAGTTGATTCTCAGGTATTTGAGAGATAGTTCTACTCATGCATTATGTTTTGGAGGTGATATGTTGATTCAAATATGGCAGGTGATAAATATAGCAGGAGGAGAACCACAAGGTATGTTTTTACTGCAGGTGGAACAAAAGTAAGTTGGATTTCAAAACTACAAATGGTTGTTGCACTTTCAACAACAAAAGCAGATTATGTTGTTGCTGCAGAGGCTAGTAAAGAAATGATTTGGTTACATAGGTTTATGGAGGAATTGGGAAAGAAGAAGGAGAATAGTTGGTTGTACTTTTATAGTGAGATTTTCATTTATCTTGCAAAGAAATCAGCCTTCCATTCAAAGACTAAGCATATATAGCTCAGGTATGATTTCATAAGATCCATCTTGGAAGATGGACATTTGAAGTTGGAAAAGATACATACTATCCAGAATCCTACATGCATGTTAAAAAAGGGAGTAACCAGGGAGAAACTAAGTTCCTGCTCAGTTTCAATTGGTCTTCAAGCATGAAGGTGAAGATGAGAAATTTTCCAGGTCCAAGGTGGATTATATTCCAACAAGTACAATAGTAGTGGAGTTGTTGTGATCAGTATCCAAGTGGGAGATTGTTGGTTGTGGAGACTGATTATATTCCTGATTGAGAGGTTTGTTTTAGCCGTGCTTGGACCCCATTCCCTAACGGGGGGATGTGGGGGTCTTTCCGCCCCACAAATGTCACCAGGGGGGTCTAGGGGGGGCGACGAAAATTTTTGTAGCCCCCCTGGTGGGGGATTCGAGGGCAACGCCCCTCAAGAGAAATATTGGGAAAATTTGCGTTGTAAAATATTGTAATTTCGTAGTCAATATGAATTGTTCAATAACGTCACAGATATGATGGTAGAAGTTATTTCAGGTATTTTTTCCCTAGAAGGAAACCCTGTTTTATGAGGGAACTGTATTGCGATTGTATATGTGTGTGATTATTGTATTCTAAGAGAGGAGTCTGTAAGAGGAAGAAGAGGAAGTTATAACACTTGAGCTATAGGTTGTATCCCTTCATTTTGATGGATAATAAAAAAGGAAGGACCTGGTAATTTCTCTAGTGGACGTAGCCCACACTCGGTAAACCACGTATATCTGTGTCTCTATTGTATTGTGTATCTTCTATGTTTTATTTCCGCATTTGTTTTATTTTATTGCTCCACGATCCTGTTTTTCTAACATAAATGTGGATACATCAGTTTGGGACCCATGTTCAATTGATATTAGTGGAGTGATTGATACAGTGGCCCATATAAGACACATGGTGGTACATGATGATACAGTGGCCCATATAGGACACAAGGTGGTACATGATGATACAGTGGCCCATATAGGACACAAGGTGGTACATGATGATACAATGGCCCATATAGGACACATGGTGGTACATGATGATACAATTTTGTGCAATGGTATACATCAATAAACAACTGTGTAAGGTGGTATATAATGGGTTTTTGGAATGACTCCCCTAGGGAGACCTCCAGATAGGGAATTTGAGCATACCCTTGAGTTTGTATAGTCTAAGGATAAGGAGTAGATGGATGATCTACATTGAGCAACATATTCCTCGAAGATTGATCTTAGATCATGATATCATTAGGACGGGGACAAGGAGCTTGACATGATAGATGATTTACATTATGGACAAGTGATCAAGATGTACAAACACATCAAGAGGAGATCCATGACACATTGAATTGGCTCACAGGGATTTCAGCTAATTAGACGTCCCACCTTCTGGTGGAATATTCCAAGGATTAGTTTTCTTTCGATTTGATCGATGGTCACATTCATGATGACACGTATAGAGTGGTGGATGACACAATCTACTATAGAGGTAACATATACTTGGTTCCAAAATCCACATTTAGAGAGAAAATCATGAGGGTTATGCATGATACACCCTTGGTAGGACATATTGGGTACTTCAAGACTTACCAACAAATCAGAGAGAGGTTCTCATGGAAGGGCCTCAAGGATGATGTGTTGAGACACGTGAAGGAGTGCAAGATTTGTCAGCAGAAAGAGTTAGAAGTGTATGACAAAGACTGCATTTATTTCATTGATGGTCGGTGGACCAAGTTGACACATTTCTTCACGAGTCCATCAGAGTATGAGGCATGACAAACAATAGAGTTTTTTTTCAGAGAGGTGTCAGGACTCCATGGGTTGTTTGAGTACATTCACAATGCTCGAGAAAACAATTTTCTAGTATAGTTTGGTAGGGGTTGTGTGGATTGGCGGGAGGAGAGTTGACTCCTAGTACCTTGTTTCCATCACTTATATGCGAGACTCAACATATTAGGCTTCCAATGGTTATCAATGTATCACAATTGCAGTCGGTTGGTATGAGGCATAATGGACTTCTAGTGTTAGAGGGGGGTCCCAACTGACTCTTAAGAAACTTGACTCTAAAACTCCCTATCAAAGAATCTTATGTTTTTTTAGGTGGCCTTGAAGAGTTTCCTCTCCACACCTATTTTAAGGCCCTAGAGCCTAGACTACTTGGTGAGCTCTACAAACAAAATTCTACTTGATTTTAAGTTTTAATCGTTGATTTTAATTGGCTTTATTTAATCAAAAGGGTATAGACGTGCAATTTATGGTGTTTACAAGAGACGAAAGAGAAGAAATAAAACTTTAGATCATTTGAGAAAAAGAAAACTAGGTTCCACTATTGAAAAATGACTTTTAAATATTTGTAAATGCAAAAATTTCAAAATAAAGTAGTCCAAGATCCTAAAAATGCAAGAAGTTTCCTAGAATGCGCTTTTTGTTTTACAATGTAGATGCAAACTACTAAAATTTCAAGGAAATATCAAATAAGGGAATTTGGAAATGGAACTATTTTCTTTTGTAATAAACAACCTATGCTACAACTATGAAACAAAATGCATAAATAAATGCAACATTTTTTTTATTTTTTGAAATGCTTAAAAAAAAAAAAAACACAAGTAAATGATACTTTTCGTTTTTCAAAGCACTAACAAGGTAAATAGAAAACAAACCCAAGACTAACACAGACCCTAAACCACTGCTTGCACACAGGGATTCACTAGAATCCACAGGAGGATCGAACACTTAAAATTCACCCTAAACCTTCAAAGCAAACAAAAGAAAATAAAGAAACAACATGGGTTCTTTACAAAGTGCAATATGAACCGAATCTTCAACCCAGCCAAACAAAATCAGCAGAGACCCTGAAGAGTTAAATAAGGCTTGAGAAGCACAAAGCTTCTTGCCAGGAAAAAAAGTATATATATTTTTTAAAACATTCCAAAACACAGATATGCGTGTTGAGCACAAGCAGCCCATGTATGTACGCAGGTTGTATACTATGCATACCGCATATGTGTGTGGGATATATAGAGGACAAGCCATGTACACCTCTGCAAACTTTCAAAAATAAAAAAAGGTTTGGATAACCAACTGGGTAGGGAATACTGGTAGGCACCTAGAAGATGACCAGAGACCCTAACTGACTCAATAACTTGGAAAACTCAAAATGAAATTGAAAAATCCAAATCAAATCAAAATCTCCCACTAAGACCCTAGAGAGACTCCCCAATGGAGTCACCAATTCTGCTACCGGGAAAATCCCCCTATACTGGTTCTAAGGTAAAGGAAGAGCACTAACTCCCTTAAAAGACTTTTCTACCCTTAAGATACCCCAAAACCATCTAAACAAAGTGACGAGAGAGAGGAAACATGGTTAATGAGTGCACCTTTAGTCCTTGCGATTGGTGTAGGCCTCTTTCACTTGTTTCTTCCTCCTATATCATGGATCTCCTCCCAAACCTAACCTACAAAATATTAGGAATACAATGCAACAACATATGCAATCTCTACTGATCACTTTAAAAGTTTAGACATACATATAAATGCATAAATCAACAAAATCATACGAACATAATATTTTGGGACAAGGATGAACTCTTTTATTCAATTTTAAGAAAAAAAGGATTACAACCTTTGTTGGTGACTACTCCATGAACCAGGTGTAGGATCCTCTGTCGTGGCTCTAGGTGCATCAATCCCACGTTAGCTTCTCACAACCAACTTATCACCAAGGGAAGGAGGAAGGGTTGCATAAGGAGAAATTTTGTAGGGGAAGGTTGAGGTTAAAACTCAGAATGGGATGCAAATCTTGGGATAAGAAAGGGAATGGATTTTGGCAGAGTTTTCTAATTATATTTCTTATGATCATAATTGACACTCCAAGACCTCTTTTTATATGAGAAAAAGATGGTTATTCGGTTTGGGGATGGGCTACAAGGGGTAAAATGGTTAGGAAACCTTCCATAGCCTATAAAATCTGTTGAATTTTGTGCAATTCTATATTTTTTGCAACTTTTGGAGGTAAACACGAGCTATCTAGTATGCAATATGCATGTGTACGTGGGCTAACTAGCATGTAACATGTGTGTATATGCGGGCTATTAGTTTAGCAGGGCACATACACTCTCCAAAAAATGGTTTTTTAAGAGGAAGCTTCAACATTATTTTGGCAAAGTATGCAAAAGGAAGGGCCAATGTCTTGTGTGCACGGATAAGGAATTTTGGAATATAACAGTATTGTCTGCTATTAACTTGACATTTATGAGAAACAACAGGCCATGACTAGTTTTCATTAATCCTTATTATTGTTTTGATCATTTAACTGTTTTCAAATAACATGCTCCAAATTTAGCCTGTCTGCAGGTTCATACATGTCACCACGAAAGAAAACAACGATGAAACCAATAGGGGATGAACCATCTGGTATCTCCTAGAATACAGTATAAATAGTAAGTGTCGGGGCAATTTATGATGATATGTCGGGACTTCTAGACAAATACAGAGAAACCTTAAAATGGGGAGAATTATATTATATGTTCAATAAATCAAACTTCTCTATGAAAGAAGAGGACATAGGTGAGCACCAGGTATTCAATAACATCAGAAAATCTATAATTTTCAGAGTGGAAGCACATTCAACAATTTTCCCTTGTGAGGACACCATTTCTTGGAATTTGAAAAATGCAAACGTAGATAGTAGGTACATCTTTAATGCAAGAAAATATTTGATAGCTTCATTCAGGCCTAGTGAATTAGCTAAGTGTTACCATATTGAGGCCGAAAACAAAAATCTAGATGGTCAGTTCCTTAGCGAATTAGAGCTCACACTGCATGATTTATTTCCCACGTGGTATAAAGAAGGCAAGTAGTTAACATATCAGCCCAAGAGTTGATACCCCACAACCAATCTAAGAAGACCCTACCAATATATGGTGGTGATGTTGTGCAGGTTGTATGGGGAACCAGATGCCACCCACTTTCCCTTGTCTTATATGCCCTTAATTTATTTATGTGCAGATGTAGGGGCCTCATTCAACTGGTGAGACATATTGTCTGAGAATCTCAAAGATGTTATTTCGAAAGTTACACAAGCACAACCAGGGAGCTTCCCCAGTTTCCATATGTCTTCATACCTTCTAGACATAATGTGCATCTCTTATAGGTACTCGAAAATGGGGTGGAGTTGGTTTCCAATTGATGTCGCTATCCATATCTACCAAACAGTGCTTTGGGAGCACAAATATCAAATAGATTATCAAAGGATCTGTGAACACTTCCTTGCCCCATTGTACGAGTTTATTTTTTACACCTCCCCACTTTTTTTGAGCGACAAGGCCATAACAGTTATAAGAAGGATTGGGGATTGGTATTTAATGGAACATGGTACATATATAAGGATATTCGATGCAATGAAACCACCACATCTAATTCCTCGGTTTGTCCTTGACAAGCTTGTTCTCCAGGAAGTAGCATATCAAACAATCATACATAGGGTCGGAGGAATGTTATATAGATCAAAGAAATCCATTTGGCCTCCATTACATATTTACATTGGCAACTACTTCTTTGAATACACCAAAAAGCCCACGCAGAAGTAGACATCTTACTTTTGTACCATTTTGGAGAGGAAAGGTTCGTCCTTGACTAGATTTTGCTCCAGGAAGTATCATATCAAACCATCATACATGGGGTTAGAGGAATGCTATATAGATCAAAGAAAGCCATTTGACCTCCATTACCTCTTTACATTGGCAACTCCTTCTTTGAAAACACCAAACAACCCTAGGCGAAAGTAGACATCTTGCTTTCCTAACATTTTGGAGAGGAAAACCAATGCAAAAATTGTGAGGAATGATCTGGAAGGTGCCATCATCGATATGTATTCCAACCTGCATCTCTTCCAAAATGTAGCTACAACAATTACTAAAAAAAGAGACTGGATACAAATGCAACTGACACAATACAACACTATACAAGAAAGTATAGAAAACATTGATACCTAGATAGTGGAGAATCCTGACGCACCTTTGGAGTTGTATAGACCCTCAAAATTAGCCAGGAAGACAGAACTATATGTGTTATATCATTGCCAACAAGTAGGGAAACATGCAAACAAATAAGTAACCAAAGCAATGGGGATCTGTTCAAGAACCCACAAAGTTTCTCAAGAATTGATAAGGAATGGTCATCTCCCAAGGTTAGATGAACTTGGGAAGAATTTGGTCATGGAAGATTTAGTGAATTCAGTTCAGGAAACTACGAGTCAAAGGATACAAATAGTCAAAGCATCAACCTTTTTCTCAACTAATCTTATTTATTAGCATTTACTATAGCTAGTGAAGCTCCATATTATGATACAGGCTTATATGACAAGATTAGATAAAGATATGAATTCCCTAGATGATAGCATCTCCATGATTGAATCAATGCTAGAATAGTTATCTTACAGGAGGATTGAGTCACTATATAACCAATTGGAATTCTGGATAGCTTATCTCTAGAGAAAATTTCATAGGAAAAAGACAAACAATTGCTTTTTCTTTCGTCTTTTTCCTAACTACCTCAAATTTCATCCTTCTTTCCACTTGTCATGAGAGAAGAGAATGTGACCAGTTTTGTAACTACCTCTTCAAGAAGAAGGCGAAAAGACAAATAGGAGTTACTAATTTTTGTATAACATATAATAGAGACTCCTTGAACAAGGACTTATTTTGGCTTTTCAAGCATTGTATAGACCCAAGAACGTTTTCAAGAACTTATACAGTGTTAATGAATATTGAGAATCCCTCAGGTCCAACATGTTATAGAAGGAATTTTGTGTAGAAGCTGATCGAAGATTTGAACTACTTCAAGTGAAGATATTTTTTGTTTCTATGGACTGTAAGAATGATTTGTTTGTTGTAAACTAATTCTTATGCAATCTTAATCATTCTGTAGTTATTGGTGTTTATTTGAATATTTTCATGCCTTGAGTTTTGTGAGTTATTACAGTATATGTTGTTGTGATCTAGACTAATCTAATTATACACATATGTATGTTATTGTTGCCAATCTTTCTCCTTTTATACAACTAATTGTATTAAAGTTTTTGCAAAGTTTTGGTTGCATTATAACTCACAGGTTACTTTAGCATTCTCCTAGATAGGATAGGTTATCATATATTAGTGATAGATTCATTTTCCCTACATACATAGTCTTCATTGACATATTTGCATTGCATCCACCCACATTATTGGTATATCGGACCGTAACCGGTAATAAAACCATTAGATAACAATAAATGGCAGCCGGGCCAAATTACGGATGGGACTCCTAAACCAAAAGGTGTATAGTCTAATTGGGACCTTATACCAGGGAGTACCCCTTGTTATTGCCAGGCGAAGTTGAACCCATCAACACACTAATATGCAACTTGTTGATACAAGAATCCATCTAACTGCCCCTGATAAGCTAGACAATCATAAGCTACATAAACTCGGTGAACCTCTTAGAATACCACTCCTCCAGGAAACCAATCCTAAGCATCTCAAGAGTAAACTCTTGAAAGTGAAAATAGGTCATCTCGTCTGTATCAACTATTGAGTTGTCAAACACTATAGTCCCAAGGTCCCAAGATAATCTCCTCGAGGAACCATCATGCTGAAACTACACCACTTTGATCATAATTTTCTGACCCTCATGTCTTGAGTGAAACCTCCACTTCTGGAACCCCAAGTTGTAATGTATAGAAGACATGACCCCACTACTATGGATCATATCCTATAGATGCGCCTCAGTGAAATAAAAATATACAATTCCACCTTCATACATGATTCTGTGTATCGATAAATAAATCATATCCTTCCATATAGCATGCGCTCCACCATTTCCTCTGGGAGAATCCCAAGAATGAAACACACCAATCATATGAGTTTCAGGAACCCATGTCCAAACTAGAAGTCCATTAAGCCTCATAGAAACCAAATCCAATTGTGATACATTGATAACCATTGGAAGCCTAATATGTTGAGTCTCACATATAACTGATGGAAACAAGGTACTAGGAGTCAACTCTCCTCTCGCCAATCCGCATAACCTTACCAAACTATACTGGAAAATGTGTTTTCTCAAACATTGTCAATGTACTCAAACAACCCATGGAGTCCCGACACCTCTCTGAAAAACAACTCTATTGTTTGCGGTGCCTCATACTCTGATGGACTCGTGAAGAAATGTGTCAACTTGGTCCACCGACCATCAATGAAATAAATGCAGTCTTTGTCATACACTTCTGACTCTTTCTGCTGACAAGTCTTGCACTCCTTCATGTGTCTCAACACATCATCCTTGAGGCCATTCCATGAGAACCTTTCTCTGATCTATTGGTAAGTCCTGAAGTACCCAATATGACCTACCAAGGGTGTATCATGCATATCCCTCATGATTTCCTCTCTAAGTGTGGATTTCGGAACCAAGTATATGTTACCTCTATAGTAGATTGTGTCATCCACCACTCTATACTTGTCATCATGAATGTAACCATCCATCAAATCGAAAGAAAACTAATCCTTGGAATATTCCACCAGAAGGTGGGACTGCCAATTATTTGAAATCCTTGTGAGCCAATTCAATGTGTCATGGATGTCCTGTTGATGTGTTTGTACATCCTGATCACTTGGCCATAATGTAAATCATCTATCATGTCAAGCTCCTTGTCCCCATCCTGATGATATCATGATCTAAGATCAATCTTCGAGGAATATGTTGCTCAATGTAAATCATCCATCCACTCCTTATCCTTAGACTATACAAACTCAAGGGTGTGCTCAAATTCCCTATCTGGAGGTCTCCCTAGGGGAGTCATTCCAAAAACCCACTATATACCACCTTACACAGTTGTTTATTGATGTATGCCATTGCACAAAATTGTATCATCATGTACCACCATGTGTCCTATATGGGCCATTGTATCATCATGTACCACCTTGTGTCCTATATGGGCCACTGTATCATCATGTACCACCATGTGTCTTATATGGGCCACTGTATCAATCACTCCACTAATATCAATTGAACATGGGTCCCAAACTGATGTATCCACAATTGTGTTAGAAAAACAGGATCGTGGAGAAATAAAATAAAACAAATGCAAAAATAAAACATAGAAGATACACAATACAATAGAGACACAGATATACGTGGTTTACCAAGTGTGGGCTACATCCACTAGAGAAATTACCAGGTCCTTCCTTTTTTATTATCCATCAAAATGAAGGGATACAATCTATAGCTCAAGTGTTATAACTTCCTCTTCTTCATCTCACAGAATCCTCTCTTAGAATACAATAATCACACACATATACAACCACAATAAAGTTCCGTCATAAAAGAGGGTTTTCTTCTAGGGAAAAAATACCTGAAATAAATTCTACCATCATATCTGTGATGTTATAATGAAAAATCCATATTGACTACGAAATTACAATATTTTACAACACAATTTTTCCCAATATTTCTCTTTAGGGATGCTGCCCCCAAATCCCCCACCAGGGGCACTACAAAAATTGTCATCGCCCCCCCTAGACCCCCCTGGCGACATTTTTTTGGGGGAAAGACCCCCCACACCCCCCCATTAGGGAATGGAGTCCAAGAATGACTAAAACAAACCTCTGAATCGGGAATATAATCAGTCTCCACAACCAACAATCTCCCACTTGGATACTGATCACAACAACTCCACTACTATTGTACTTGTTGGAATATACTCCACCTTGGACCTGGAAATTTCTCATCTTCACCTTCATGCTTGAATACCAATTGAAACTGAGCAGGAACTCAGTTTCTACCTGGTTACTCCCTTTGTTAACATGCATGTAGGATTCTGGCTAGTATGTATCTTTTCCAACTTCAAATGTCCATCTTCCAAGACAGATCTTATGAAATCGTACCTGAGCTATATATGCTTAGTCTTTGAATGGAAGGCTGAGTTCTTTGCAAGATGAATGACAATATCACTATCACAGTACAACCAACTATTCTCCTTCTTCTTTCCCAATTCCTCCATAAACCTATGTAACCAAATCATTTCTTTCTAGCCTCTGCAGCAGCAACATACTCTGCTTCTTTTGTTGAAAGTGCAACAACCTTTTGTAGTTTTGAAATCCAACTTACTTGTGTTCGACCTACAGTAAAAACATACCTTGTGGTTCTCCTCCTACTATCTTTATCACCTTCCATATCTGAATCAACATATCCCTATAGAACAATGTTTGAACCTCCAAAACATAATGCAAGAGTAGAACTACCTCTCAAATACCTAAGAATCCACTTTACAACATCCCAATGTTCTTTATCCGGATTTTTCATATACCTACTCACAACTCCCACTGCATGTGCAATATTTGGTCTTGTGTAAACCATTGCATACATCAAGCTGCCAATTGTTGATGAATAAGGGACCCTGGACATGTATTATATCTCCTCCTATGGCTTGGGACACATTTCCTTATTTAATTTGAAATGTTTGGCAAAAGGTGTACTAACGGGTTTTGCATTATGCATTCTAAACCTCTCCAACACCTTCTCTATGTACTCACCCTGAGACAATGTCAATTTGCAACTTTTTCTATATCTTGTTATTCTCATACCAAGGATTTTCTTTGCATCAACCAAATCCTTCATCGCAAATGAATTAGATAATTTCTTCTTGAGCACATTTATATCCTGCATATTAGACCCTGCAACAAGGATTTCATCTACATACAATAGCAAGATAATATAGCTTCCATTTTCTAGCCTTTTAAAATAAACACAATGATCAAAATGACATCTACTATAACCTTGTTCTGTCATAAACCTATAAAACTTCAAATACCACTACCTTGGAGCTTGATTTAGGCCATACAAGCTTTTCTTCAACCTGCATACCAAATTCTCCTTCCCTTTAATATCATACCCCTGTGGTTGTTGCATACAAATATCTTCCTCCAAATCCCCATGGAGAAAAGTAGTTTTTACATCTAACTGTTCAAGATGCAAATATTCTACTACCACACGACTTAAAATCATCCTAATTTTAGTCATCTTAACAACAAGAGAAAATATTTGATCAAAATATATACCTTTCTTTTGTTCAAATCCCTTTACAGCAAGTCTAGCCTAATGCTTCTTTTTTCCTCCATCTTCTTCCTTCAACCTGTAAACCTATTTATTCTGCAATTCTCTTTTTCCTACAGGCAACTAAACCAAGTCCCAAGTCTGGTTGTTTACTAGGGAATCGATTTCCTCTTTCATTCCTTTCTCCCACTTCTTTTTAGTGTCTACCTACATTACCTCTTCATAACATTCTGGTTCACCAGAATCAATCAACAATAAATAATACAATGAAGGAGAGTATCGTTCAGGGGGTCTACTTAACCTAGTAGATCTTCTAGCAACACTTGCAGGAGTTTGAGGTACATGTTTCTCCTGTTGTTGTACATTTTTATTTTTTGGTACCTTTGGAATTTCTTTTTCAGTGATTTCATCAAACATTGTGTATTCTAGTTTTTATTCTTCCTGTTTCCTTCCCTACAACTGATATTTATACATGACCTTCTCATTGAATATGACATATCTACTCCTAATGATTTTTTTATTTTCATAATCCCATAAGCGATAACCAAAATCATTAACACCATATCCAATAAAGATACACTTCTTGGATTTTTCTTCAAGCTTTGTTCTATTGTCTTTATCAATATGGACAAATGCTTCATAACTGAAAGTCTTCATAAATGAATAATTTAACCTTTTACCTGTCCATTCCTCCTCTGGAATGTCACCATGCAAATAAATTGAAGGTCCTTTGTTTATCAAGTAAACAATAGTATCTACAACATCTTCCAAAAACTGTAAGGGAAACCCAGCGTGCAGTCTCATATTCCTTGAATGCTCCATTATTGTCTAGTTCATCCTTTCTAACACACCATTATCCTGTGGTGTTCCTGGAACTGTCTTCTCTCTATGAATCCCATGATATGAACAGTAATCATCAAACTCCTTGCTGCAATATTCACCTCCATTGTCTTATCTGAGACACTTCAACCTTTTTCCTGTCTCATTATCAACCAAAGCATTCCATTTCTTAAAAGTGTCAAAAACATTAGATTTGTGCCAAATGCAATAAACCCAAGTTTTTGTAGTTGCATCATCAATAAAAGTAACATGATAATGAGATCCACAAAGAGATGATACCTGAGCTAGTCCCCATACATCTGTATGCACAAGATCTAATCTTTCACTCCTCTTTTCTTTTCCAACTCTAAGAAATATAACTCTCTTTTGTTTTCCATATACAGAGTGCTCATAGAAATCCAAATCAATTTGTTTAAGATCTAGAAACAAATTCATTTTGTGAAGTATCTGCATCCCATTCTCACTCATGTGTCCAAGCCTATGATTCCAAAGTGTTGTATCCACTCTTGTAGAAGCTAAAGAGATAGAATAATTATTATTACCAGTACATAAATACAATGTAGCTACCTTCTCTCCTTTTTCTATCACCAATGATTCTTTGGTGACCTTCCACGCCTTATCTGTAAATATAGATATACATCCTTCACTTGCCAACTCCCTTGTTGAAATTGTTTTTTTCCTTATATCTGGAACATGTCTTACCTATTTCAACATCCATTGGTTTCCATTCTTTTTCTTTATTTGTACCTCACCCATTCAAACAATTTCGCATGGTGCATCATCACCCAAATGAACCTGTCCAAAATCACCTTGAACATAATCTAGAAAATGTTTCCTATGGGGTGTGGCATGAAATGAAGCCCATGAATCTACTACCCAAGACTTAGAAACATTATTTACATAAAGAATTGACTCATATTGTAACACATCACCTGTTACATTTGCTTCTTGATTTTTCTCTTGTTTTCCATCTCTTTGTTTCTTTGTAACTTTGCAGTCTTTCTTCAGATGTCCTTTCTTCCCACAATTCCAACACTATATATTTCCTAGTCTGGATTTGGATCTGTCCTTCCTAGAATTCCCACGGTTCCCTGAGCCCTTTCCTCTATCATTTTGTATTCCCCTGTTCTCCATGTTTAACACATTACCTGATGTCTCACCTATGCTTTTCCATCGCAATTCCTCGCTAAGGATAACACCAACAACATCATCAAATTTTAGAGTTTTTGAACTAGATACAGAGTTAATTACAGCCATGACCAAGCCATTCCAACTTTCTGGCAATGAGTACAGAATTAGAAGAGCCTTGACCTCATCATCAAAATCCACTTTTATAGAACTTAGCTGATTAGTAACTGTATTAAATGCATTTAAATGATTTGCAATAGATCCACCTTCACACATCTTCATATTAAATAATCACTTCATTAGAAATACCTTATTGGATGCCGAGGATTTTTAATATATTTTAGCCAATGCATCCATCAACTCCTTCATTGTATTTTCTTTATAAATATTGAAAGCCACTGAAATTGGCAGGCTCAACCGTATCATTCCTAGTGCCTTTCTGTCAAGAACCTCCCATTATTCATCCTTCATGGTCGTCAACTTCTTTGCTATTCCACCCAATGGTAGGAATATATCCTTCTGATATAAATAATATTCTATTTACATCTTCCATAACTAGTAGTTTTGGCCATTAAACATTTCAACCATAAACTTTCCATCTTCTGTCATTGCTCCAACTCGAACCAAAAACCCTATTTTCCTACGAGTTACCTTTCTCTCTGATACCAGTGTTGGAAAAATAGGATCGTGGAGAAAGAAATAAAACAAATTTCGAAATAAAACATAGAAGATACACAATACAATAGAGACACAGATATGCTTGGTTCACCTAGTGTGGGATACGTCCACCAGAGAAATTTCTAGATCCTTCCTTTTTATTATCCAGCAAAATGAAGGGATACAACCTACAACTCAACTGTTGTAAATTCCTCTTCTTCCTCTCACAGTCTCCTCTCTTAGAATACAATAATAACACACATAAACATCCGCATTACAATTCCCTCATAAAAGAGGGTTTCCTTCTAGGGAAACAATCCCTAAAATAACTTATATCGCTAGATCTGTGACCTTATAATGAACGGTCCATATTGACTATGAAATTACAATATTTTACAATGCAATTTTTCCCAATATTTCTCTTTGAGAGTGTTGCCCACGAATCCCCCACCATGGGGGCTACAAAAATTGTCACTCCCCTCCCTAGACCCCCCTGTCAATAGTTGTGGGGGGTAAATCCCCCACACACCCCCTCGTTAGGGAATGTCATCCAAGAACGACAAAAACGAACCTCTGAATCAGGAACATAATCAGGCTCCACAACCAAGAAATTGTCCTATACTCAATCCCCCAATCAATAGGTGCATATAATTCATTGTTGGATCGTCCACAAGGAATTTTCTCAACTACCTCCTCTATGGGTAATCCTTGAGCCAAAATAAATGACTCATGATCCCTACAATGCAAAACAAGTGCACGATCAAAACCCCCTTTTTCAATCCTCTCCTCAAACAAGTTTTCTGATATTCTCTCGTCCACCAAATCATCCCCGTCATTGTCGTCCTCCATGCATAGATCCCACCCTTTTTCATACTCGGGTACAATCATACATGCATCATCATATATGTCATAAACATGATGAAGTGTTTAATCCATGTCATAGTTAGGTATGCTTG
>JZKD02S0216991.1:389568-416325 GCA_000966675.3 Picea glauca
CTAGCATCCATCTGGCTACTCTGGTCATCATAAATCTCTGCCCTGTGATGATGTCCCAAAGTGGGGACATTACAGTAGAGCTCAAATTATTTAGTAAGAATGAAGAGTATTTAACGGGTTGGAGATAATTAAACAAAAAATACAATTTTTTTCTTGAATTAGACAAACTTGTTTATGTTTTGGTAGTTGCGGGAGGTATTAACCTCCAAGTGTAACATTGGTAATTAGAATATAATATTATGTAAGCAAGAGAACCATTAGACAGATGTGTGGAAACCCTATAAGATATGTTGGCCCAAGGAGAATAATAATAAAGAAATAGAAAACCCCAAAAAGAGAAGTCGGCCCTGTGAGAAAAGGGCAAAGTAAATTACATTTGCCAGAAAAGACAGGTCGACTCTATGGGAAAAGTTCACTCGAAGAATAAGTATAAATAAGGTGTAACCTTATCTCATTTACACACTCTCCCTCAACAGAAGGAGGGCACAAGTTTGAGGAGTAGGACCTACAGCAGTTGCAGTTGCAGCAAAAGGAGGAGCAAGTTTAGAGAGGGTGGTGAAATAGTTGTCGTGGTGTAATATTAGTCTTTCTAGTGTCTATGTTGTGTGCTTCTCTTGGTAAAGGTACGATTCTATTAGTAGAGGTATGTTCTCTTGGTATTATGTTTGTTTTGTAGCAGTGGTGTTTCTGGTTAGGATTTATCTGTTGGTTTTAGTGTGGACTTGCCAGAATCACTCTATCTAAGAAAAGGTTAGTGTTCTTAGGGTTGGAATATGTGAATTCCTATGGTTGGGTGAGAATGATGTGACATTGTCTATGGTTAAACAAGAATACCAAAATTTTAACATGGAATCAGAGTTGGTTTCTTTGTAACATTCTAAACACTGGAAGGAAGATCCTCAATTTCCCCCATTGTCAAGCTCGTTGAGCACTTAATTAACCCACTATGAAGGTCTCCTAAGGAGGGCGCATATTTTCCCCAGATCAGATATAAAATCTTCCAAAGTTGAAGTGCCATTTGTAGTTGCAGTACCAATTGCAGTTGCAGTTCCATTTGCTTCGTGCCAGTTGCTTCGTGCCAGTTGCTTCAAGCCAGTTGCTACATGCTAGTTGCTTCATGTCAGTTGCTTTGTGTCAGTTACTTCATGCCAGTTACTTCGTGCCTATTGCAGTTCTAGTTGCAGCACCATTTGCAGTGCTAGTTGCAGCACCAGTTGCAGTTCCTTCGGTCCAAGGAATTTTTTGATAACTCGATTAAAGGATGCTGAAATTACTCTTTCCCTAGATCAGCTCGCTAGCCATTTTTCTGACATTTAGGGTTTCTGGATTTGCAGCAACAGAAAAACCTAATCCAAATTAGTTGGGAACTTTCAATGAAGATTTGGGCCTAATTTTTTGGTTATCCTAGTGCACCCTACCCTAGCGCATCTCCAATGATCTTCAGATTGCAAGTTGGAGCACTTTGAAATATTTGGGTTTATCATTACTTGTCATTGTTTTTGGATGGTGTCACTGCCTGCCACTATTTTTCGTTGCTTCCAGAGGTATGTACTTGTATATGTTTAAACTATATCACTATCTTCAGGGTGTTTGCAGGAAAAGGGATATTTTTTCCAAGCAACAATAGTAGATCCAGAGGGATCTCAGATCCAACACATTCATAGGAACAACAAACTCCAAGTTTGATTGTTTTGATATGCCTCTAGCTGTTATGGAATTATTGTGATATTTTGAACATCTAAGTTTATTTTTGATCTATTGAAGTTATGATTATTTCTCGTCAAAGTTAAAGTTATAAGTTGACCTTATTCAAAGTATTAGATAGATTGAGGTTGACGTTTTAGAGTTTAATTGCATAATATTCTCTAACTCATATTTACATAAAGAAAGCATATTGTCTTAGTACGGGGGATAGGTTGGAGAGAATACTTGTCATCTTGAGTGAAGGAGACTTGGAAGAAAATAAACAACACTCGTTCTTGAAGATAAGACTACAGGTTCTAGGTTTGATTGATTAAATTGGTAAGTTTCCAATTTGCACATATCAAGTTTGATAATTGTTGCATTACAGGTAAACACTATAGTTGTGACAACAATATTTGAAAGGTTTTGTTACTTCTAGGTACAATGAATACTTGGTAGCATGTGAGTATTATTGATATAAATGCTTATTGTACTTGTTTTCAAGATGAACTAACATCTCCTCTAGGAGATACCTCTTGTTTTGATTCTAGACATGTCACCTTGGTAATGCTATGATGATTACCATGAAATTGTCTTTAATTCTTGTTATCATAGACACGTTCTTATGAAAATGCTATTGGAAATACACTTTTCTCTTGTTTCTCTTGTTTTGAGCAGGTTATATTGTAAATTCCATGGAGGTTACCATGGAGATATTGTTGTTCTTGTTTTCTTGTTCTGGGTAGGTTACCCTGGAGGAATGATTGGTCACAACACTAGAAGATTGTTGCTCCTATTTCTTATTATTGAATTTTTATTTGGACTCTTGTTCTAGGAAGGTCGCAAGTGATAGCTCTGAGAAGGAGCTATTGTGACAATTGTTCTTGTTATTATTTTTATTATTATTATAAGAATATTATTCTTGTCTATTTTTTTCCCTTGTTGTTGGTCTTGTTCCGAGTAGGTCATAAGTGATAAATCTGAGGAGAACTATAGTGACGGTTGTAGGAGGAAACATATTAGATGGTCTCTAGTTGGAGACATGGAGCACACTATCCAGATAAAAAGTTGTATACATGACCCTATACATCCATGTACCGAAGAAAAATGGGAGGAAGTTAAAACCTTCTGGCAAGAAGGGTACTTTTGCGAGATACAAAGTATCTCATATGGATATTTATTGTAAGGAGAAGAAGGCTCCAAAGATGATCGAATAGATCCCTTTAGTGAAGATTTAGTAGAGCCAGAAGGGCCTACCCAAAATCGTTGTAGTAATGAGGAAGAGACCAACATGGTCTTGTGACACTTTGCAGGATGCAAAGATATATGGCATCGATGAGCCATATCATGAGAAGGAAAATATGGTTCCACCAATGGTGAGGAAGGATACCACACCAAGTACCAAATCAGAAGGATATGGATTTAGGAGAATTCATCATGTTGGAAGATTGTGTGTTGTCATTGATGTCAACCCTAGTCATTGGTTGTATTTATTAATGTCAACCCTAGTCATTGTCTTTTGGACCCAATAGTTGATCAAAGTAGATAGACATGAAGGAAATTACACATGCAAGTACAACACCCATGGATGAATAGTATAAGTCATGTCACTTCCATTGGTATGTGGCACGTCACATGGATCCTCACGATTGAGGAGAAATGAATTTTTGAAGATGACAATGTGAATTGAATAAGAAACTACATGTTGGCTCTAATGTTAAAATGAAGTGACATAAAGGGTATAAATACATCTCATTATACATTCATTTTTCAACACACACAAGTTTGTTAATGAACAAGGAGATATAAGTCAAATTTTAGAGGAAATCAGAAGTAAAGAAGGCCGAATTTCAAGGGAGGATGAAGTCTTTTGGTGATGTGTTCTAAGGTATGTTATTTACAGGTCATCTTACCTAGATACCTAGATATTGGAAAATCCTGATGCACCTTTGGAGTTGTATAGACCCTCGAAATTAGCCAAGAAGACAGAACTATATGTGTTAGATCATTGCCAACAAGTAGGGAAACAGGGCAAACAAATAAGTAACCAAAGCAATGGGAATCTATTCAAGAACCCACAAAGTTGCTCAAGAATTTAAAAGGAATGATCATCTCCCAAGGTTAGATGAACTTGGGAAGAATTTTTTCATGGAAGATTTAGTGAATTCGGTTCATGAAACTACGAGTTGAAGGATACAAATAGTCGAAGTGTCAACCTTTTTCTGAACTAATCTTATTTATCATCATTACTATAGCCAGTGAAGCTCCATATTATGATACAGGCGTATATGAGAAGATTGGAGAAAGATACGAGTGCCCTGGATGATAGCATCGCCATGATTGAATCAATGCTGGAACAATTATCTTACAGGACGATTGAGTCACTGTATAACCAATTGGAATTCTGGATAGCTTATCTCGAGAGAAAATTTCATAGGAAAAAGAAAAACAATTTCTTTTTCTTTCATCTTTTTCCTAACTACCTCAAATTTCATCCTTCTTTCCACTTGTCATGAGAGAAGAGAATGTGACCAGTTTCGTAACTCCCTCTTCAAGAAGAAGGTGAAAAGACAAATAGGAGCTACTACTTTTTGTATAAAATAGAATAGAGACTCCTTGAACAAGGACTTATTTTGGCTTTTCAAGCATTGTATAGACCGAAGAACTTTTTTGAGAACTTATACAGTGTTAATGAATATTGAGAATCCCTTAGGGCTAGCTTGTTATAGAAGGAATTTTTTGTAGAAGTTGATCGAAGCTTTGAACTACTTCAAGTGAAGATATTTTTTGTTTCTATGGACTGTAAGAATGATTTGTTTGTTGTAGACTAATTCTTATGCAATCTTAATCATTCTACAGTTATTGGTGTTTATTTGAATATTTTCATGCCTTGAGTTTTGTGAGTTATTACAATATATGTTGTTTTGATATAGACTAATCTGATTATACACATATGTATGTTATTGTTGCCAATCTTTCTCCTTTTATACAACTAATTGTATTAACGTTTTTGCAAAGTTTTGGTTACATTATAACTCACTGGTTACTTTAGCATGCTCCTAGATAGGATAGGTTATCATATATTAGTGATAGATTAGTTGTCCCCTACATACATAGTATTCATCGACATCTTTGCATTGCATCTACCCACAATATCGGTATATCGGACCGTAACCTGTAATAAAACCATTAGATAACAATAAATGGTGGCCATGCCAAATTACGGACGGGACTCCTAAACCAAAATGTGTATAGTCTAATTGGGACCTTATACCGGGGAGTACCCCTTTCAATTTTTGGGTGAAGTTGAACCCATAAACACACTAATATGCAAGGTATTGATACAAGAATCTATCTAACTGCCCCTGATAAGCCAGACAATCATAAG
This sequence comes from Picea glauca, assembly GCA_000966675.3. Taxonomy (NCBI): domain Eukaryota; kingdom Viridiplantae; phylum Streptophyta; class Pinopsida; order Pinales; family Pinaceae; genus Picea; species Picea glauca. The sequence goes on from JZKD02S0216991.1 coordinate 394,640, forward strand.
CTACATAAACTCGGTGAACTTCTCAGAATACCCCTCCTCCAAGAAACCAATCTAAGGCATCTCAAGAGTAAACTCTTGAAAGTGAAAATTGGTCATCTCGTCTGTATCGACTACCGACTTGTCAAACACTATAGTCCTAAGGTCCCAATATAATATCCTTGAGGATCCATCATGCTGAAACTACACCACTTTGATCATAATTTTCTGACCCTCATTTCTTGAATGCAACCTCCACTTATGGAACCCCAATTTGTAATGTATAGAAGACATGACCCCACTAATATGGATCATATCCTGTAGATTCACCTCATTGAAATCAAAATATACAAGTCCACCTTCATACATGATCATGGGTATCGACAAAGAAATCCTATCCTTCCATATGGCATGTGCCCCACCATTTCTTCTCGGAGTGTCGCAAGAATGAAACACACCAATCATATGAGTTTCGGGAACCCACGTCCAAACTAGAAGTCCATTATGACTCATACCAACCGACTGCAATTGTGATACATTGATAACCATTGGAAGCCTAATATGTTGAGTCTCGCATATAACTAATGGAAACAAGGTACTAGGAGTCAACTCTCCTCCCGCCAATCCGCATAACCCCTACCAAACTATACTAGAAAATTTGTTTTCTCGAACATTGTCAATGTACTCAAACAACCCATGGAGTCCTGACACCTCTCTGAAAAAAAACTCTATTGTTTGCGGTGCCTCATACTCTGATGGACTCGTGAAGAAATGTGTCAACTTGGTCCACCGACCATCAATGAAATAAATGCAGTCTTTGTCATACACTTCTGACTCTTTATGCTGACAAGTCTTGCACGCCTTCATGTCTCTCAACACATGATCCTTGAGGCCCTTCCATGAGAGCCTCTCTCTGATCTGTTGGTAAGTCCTGAAGTACCCAATATGTCCTACCAAGGGTGTATCATGCATAGCCCTCATGATTTCCTCTCTAAGTGTGGATTTCAGAATCAAGTATATGTTACCTTTGTAGTAGATTGTGTCATCCACCACTCTATACTTGTCATCATGAATGTGACCATCCATCAAATCGAAAGAAAACTAATCCCTGGAATATTCCACCAGAAGGTGGGACTTATAATTAGTTGAAATCCCTGTGAGCCAATTCAATGTGTCATGGATCTCCTCTTGATGTGCTTGTACATCCTGATCACTTGGCCATAATGTAAATCATCTATCATGTCAAGCTATCTGTCCCTGTCCTGATGATATCCTGATCTAAGATCAATCTTCGAGGAATATGTTGCTCAATGAAGATTATCCATCCACTCCTTATCCTTGGACTATACAAACTCAATGGTAAGCTCAAATTCCCTATCTGGAGGTCTCCCTGGGGGAGTCATTCCAAAAACCCACTGTATACCACCTTAGATAGTTTTATATTGATGTATGCCATTGCACAAAATCGTATCATCATGTACGACCATGTGTACTATATGGGCCATTGTATCATCATGTACCACCTTGTGTCCTATATGGGCCACTGTATCATCATGTACCACCATGTGTCTTATATGGGCCACCGTATCAATCACTCCACTAATATAAACTGAACATGGGTCCCAAACTGATGTATCCACAATTGTGTTAGAAAAACAGGATCGTGGAGCAATAAAATAAAACAAATGCGGAAATAAAACATAGAAGATACGCAATACAATAGAGACACAGATATACGTGGTTTACCCAGTGTGGGCTATGTCCACTAGAGAAATTACCAGGTCCTTCCTTTTTTATTATCCATCAAAATGAAGGGATACAACCTATAGCTCAAGTGTTATAACTTCCTCTTTTTCCTCTTACAGACTCCTCTCTTAGAATACAATAATCACACACATATACAATCGCAATACAGTTCCCTCATAAAACAGGGTTTCGTTCTAGGGAAAAAATACCTGAAGTAACTTCTACCATCATATCTATGACGTTATTGAACAATTCATATTGACTACGAAATTACAATATTTTACAATGCAATTTTTCCCAATATTTCTCTTCAAGGGCGCTGCCCTCGAATCCCCCACCAGGGGGGCTACAAAAATTTTCGTCACCCCCCCTAGACCCCCCTGGTGACATTTGTGGGGGGGGGAAGACCCCCACATCCCCCCGTTAGGGAATGGGGTCCAAGCACGGCTAAAAAAAACCTCTCAATCAAGAATATCATCAGTCTCCACAACCAACAATCTCCCACTTGGATATTGATCACAACAACTCCACTACTATTGTACTTGTTGGAATATAATCCACCTTGGACCTGGAAAATTTCTCATCTTCACCTTCATGCTTGAATACCAATTGAAACTGAGCAGGAACTTAGTTTCTCCCTGGTTACTCCCTTTTTTAACATGCATGTAGGATTCTGGATAGTATGTATCTTTTCCAACTTCAAATGTCCATCTTCCAAGACAGATCTTATGAAATCGTACCTGAGCTATATATGCTTAGTCTTTGAATGGAAGGATTATTTCTTCGTAAGATGAATGACAATCTCACTATAACAGTACAACCAACTACTATCCTTCTTCTTTCCCAATTCCTCCATAAACCTATGTAACCAAATCATTTCTTTACTAGCCTCTGCAGCAACAACATACTTTGCTTCTATTGTTAAAAGTGCAACAACCTTTTGTAGTTTTGAAATCCAACTTACTTTTGTTCCACCTGCAGTAAAAACATACCCTGTGGTTCTCCTCCTGCTATATTTATCACCTGCCATATTTGAATCAACATATCACCTCCAAAACATAATGCATGAGTAGAACTACCTCTCAAATACCTAAGAATCCACTTACGACATCCCAATGTTCTTTACCCGGATTTTTCATATACCTACACACAACTCCCACTGCATGTGCAATATTTGGTCTTGTGCAAACCATTGCATACATCAAGATGCCAATTGCTGATGAATAAGAGACCCTGGACATGTATTATATCTCCTCCTATGTCTTGGGACACATTTCCTTATTTAATTTGCAATGTTTGGCCAAAAGTGTACTAACAGGTTTTGCATTATGCATTCTAAACCTCTCCAACACCTTCTTTATGTACTCACCCTGAGATAATGTCAATTTGCAATTTTTCCTGTATCTTGTTATTCTCATACCAAGGATTTTCTTTTCATCACCCAAATCCTTCATCGCAAATGAATTAGATAATTTATTCTTGAGCACATTTATATCCTACATATTAGACCCTGCAACAAGCATTTCATCTACATACAATAGCAGGATAATATAGCTTCCATTTTCTAGCCTTTTAAAATAAACCCAGTTATCAGAATGACATCTACTATAACCTTGTTCTGTCATAAACCATTCAAACCTCAAATACCACTACCTTGGATCTTGATTTAGGCCATACAAGCTCTTCTTCAACGTGCACACCAAATTCTCCTTCCTTTTAACCTCATACCCTTGTGGTTGTTGCATACAAATCTCTTCCTCCAAATCCCCATGGAGAAAAGTTGTTTTTACATCTAACTGTTCAAGATGCAAATCTTCTACTACCACAACACTTAAAATAGTCCTAATTGAAGTCATCTTAACATCAGGAGAAAATATCTGATCAAAATATATACCTTTCTTTTGCGCAAATCCCTTTACAACAAATCTAGCCTAATGTTGCTTTTTCCCTCCATCTTCTTCCTTCAACCTGTAAACCCAATTATTCTGCAATGCTCCTTTTTATGTAGGCAACTGAACCAAGTCCCAAGTCTGGTTGTTTACTAGGGAATCAATTTCCTCTTTCATTGCTTTCTCCCACTTCTTTTTAGTGTCTACCTACATTGCATCTTCATAACATTATGGTTCACCAGAATCAATCAACAATAAATAATACAATGAAGGAGAGTATCGTTCAGGGGGTCTACTTAACCTAGTAGATCTTCTAACAACAATTGCAGGAGTTTTGGGTACCTGCTGCTCGTGTTGTTGTACATTTTTATTTTCTGGTACCTTTGGAATTTCTTTTTCAGTGATCTCTACAAACATTGTGTATTCTAGTTTTTATTCTTCCTGTTTCCTTCCCTGTAACTGATATTTATACATGACCTTCTCATTGAATATGACATATCTACTCCTAATGATTTTTTTATTTTCATAATCCCATAAGCGATAACCAAAATCATTAACACCATATCCAATAAAGATACACTTCTTGGATTTTTCTTCAAGCTTTGTTCTATTGTCTTTATCAATATGGACAAATTCTTCATAACTAAAAGTCTTCATAAATGAATACTTTAAATTTTTACCTATCCATTCCTCCTTTGGAATTCCACCATCCAAATAAATTGAAGGTCCTTTGTTTATCAAGTAAACAATAGTATCTACAACATCTACCAAAAAATGTAAGGGAAACCCAGCATGCAATCTCATACTCCTTGAATGCTCCATTATTGTTTTGTTCATCCTTTCTAACACACCTTTTTCTTGTGGTGTTCCTGGAACCATCTTCTCTCTATGAATCCCATGATATGAAAAATAATCATCAAACTCTTTGTTGCAATATCCACCTCCAATGTCTTATCTAAGACACTGCAACCTTTTCCCTGTCTCATTCTCAACCAAAGAATTCCATTTCTTAAAAGTGTCAAAAACATTAGATTTGTGTCGAATGCAATAAACCCAAGTTTTATAGTTGCATCATCAATTAAAGTAACATGATAACGAGATCCACCAAGAGATGATACCTGAGTTGGTCCCCATACATCTGTATGCACACACTCTAATCTTTCACTCTTCTTTTCTTTTCCAACTCTAAGAAATCTAACTCTCTTTTGTTTTCCATATACACAATGCTCATAGAAATCCAAATCAATTTGTTTAATATCTAGAAACAAATTCATTTTGTGAAGTATCTGCATCCCATTCTCGCTCATGTGTCCAAGCCTATGATTCCAAAGTGTTGTATCCACTCATGTAGAAGATAAAGAGATAGAAGAATTACTATTACCAGTACATAAATACAATGTACCTACCTTCTCTCCTTTTTCTGTCGCCAATGATTCTTTGGTGACCTTCCACGCCTTATCTGTAAATATCGATATACATCCTTCACTTTCCAACTACCTTGTTGAAATTAGATTTTTCCTTATATCTGGAACATGTCTTACCTCTTTCAACAACCATTCGTTTCCATTCTTTTTCTTTATTTGTACCTCACCCATTCCAACAATTTTGCATGGTGCATCATCACCCAAATGAACCTGTCCAAAATAACCTTGAACATAATATAGAAAATGTTTCCTATGGGGTGTGGCATGAAATGAATCCCATGAATCTACTACCCAAGACTCAGAAATATTATCTACATAAAGAATCGACGCATCTTGTAACACAACACCTGTTACATTTGCTTTTTGATTTTTCTCTTATTGTCCATCTCTTTGTTTCTTTGTAACTTTGCAATCTTTCTTCATATGTCCTTTCTTCCCACAATTCCAACACTATATCTTTCCCAGTCTGGATTTGGATCTACCCTTCCTAGAATTCCCACGGTTCCCTGAGCCCTTTCCGCTATCCTTTTGTCTTCCCCTGTTCTCCATGTTTAACACATTACCTGATGTCTCACCTGTGCTTTTCCATCACAATTCCTCGCTAAGGATAACACCAACAACATCATCAAATTTTAGAGTGTTTGAACCAGAGACAGAGTTAATTACAGCCATGAACAAGCCATTCCAACTTTCTGGCAATGAGCACAGGATTAGAAGAGCCTTGACCTCATCATCATAATCCACTTTTATAGAACTTGGCTGATTAGTAACTGTATTAAATTCATTTAAATGATTTTCAACAGACCCACCTTCTAACATATTCATATCAAATAATCGCTTCATTAGAAATACCTTATTGGATGCAGACTGTTTTTCATACATTTTAGCCAATGCGTCCATCAACTCCTTCATTGTCTTTTATTTATAAATATTGAAAGCCACTGACACTGGTAGGCTCAACTGTATCATTCCTAGTGCCTCTCTGTCAAGAACCTCCCATTATTCATCCTTCATGGTCGTCGACTTCTTTGCTATTCCACCCAATGGTAGGAATAGATCCTTCTGATATAAATAATATTCTATCTACATCTTCCATAACTAGTAGTTTTGGCCATTAAATTTTTCAACCATAAACTTTCCATCTTCTGTCATTGCTCCCACTCGAACTAGGAACCCTCTTTTCCTGCAAGTTACCTTTCGCTCAAAAAACGTGACTCTTTTCCATCAAAAGAGAACACGATAAAACACATAGGCCACCCACAACATCCAAGCTGTGGTAAAAATAAGTTTTCACATCCTCCAGGGTGAGGGTGCTATGCAATAGTCACAATACCCAACTGTATAAATTTTCTTTTGCATAGGAAACCCTAAAAACTAATCGTATGAAATGAGGGAAACCGAATTATCTTCACCCACAAATAATTGCCAACCTCCACATAATAGTAATATCACCTTCGCTCCATGCATTTGCAACCAATATTTCAAATAGAATAAAATGTCAAACGCTATTTCCAGTTTGAAACATTTTAATGCCAACAGGAAGAAACCCAATTCAAAATGCGAGTTACATGACCAAAATTCCCACAATAAATCCATTAAAATATTTGGAAAAAAAACACATTCTGCATACAAACTATAAGTTCCAACATAATAATTTTATCTAGGGCAGAGTTGACCATCATGAATGGAGAGATAAGATCCAACATACATGTGAGAAGAATACCAGAAATCTTAAGAGAACAAATATTTTTCCGCCAACGACCGAGCGCAATTGAGGCACTGCTAACCAGAGTAACAAAACGAATGCGAGGAGAAAGTGAATGTGGTACCTTCGAGATAGGGTAAGAATGACGTGCAGTAAATGCACGTCACTTCCTTTATCTTCTCATTTAATGTCATCAACCCTAGCCAAACATAGAGCGCTTTCAATTTCCAAAAAAAAAAACTTGTTCCAATCATAGAATATTGCCATCGTATATCTAATATGCATAGAACATAATGTTCCATTTTCAAATTCAAAGTCGAATCAGCCCCTCATATGAACTTCATAACAATAATATGTCCATTTAATGCTTAGCATCGAAATAATATGTCCCACATTCCTCGCTAGTGGAGTATTATATTCACTTAATAATCATTTTCCCTTGTATGCAAATATACCATGAGTGGCATATGGCTGATATTTGAAACAATATATCGAAACCTAAGGGTAGCAAGAGTGGACTAATATGTTTAATACAATAAACATTTCCTTTATTTTGAAATCAAATTTCTAGCACCCTTATCATCCATTAGTTGCACATGGAAATAGGTTAGGATTTCCACTCTTATTCTTCAAAATTGTGAATATTTTTGGTAAGGTAATTATGAGCGCAAATCAGAAGAGTGCTTTCTATTATTGGTTTTATCAAGGGGTCCCACCTATCTAGTATTATTTAATATATATAGAAGTAATAATGAATTGCAACTTGTTGACTACATTTTTGGTCAACCATACTTAGCTGGCAAAGCATTGCCAGGCTCCCCCTTAAATCAAAATGCTTGCAAAAAATTTCACCCACTCTCATGAAAGTTGGCGCAATGTTCCTGGAAAAATCATCAAGGCACTTGACTTATTGCTAATAATATCCATTTCCTCACTCACATTATTTGTGTAGTCCTATTTTTTCACATTGACACAACATGCCTTATATTCCTTATATATCACTCTTTGTCAATACACCACCTTACCAAGTGAATAAGTTTTCAAATCCAACTAAAGCCATTTCAAATTTTGCCCATATGTTTACATGTCCCTTTTTCAAGATTTAACTCATGACTCACTCTCCATACTTTAATTATGACTTTAAGGTACATGCCACGTTTCTTCTTTTTATATTATGACTTAGCCTTTTAGTGATGAGCTTACTACCACTCCATTCCAAGTCTTCAAAATTTAAAATATGTTTTTAAATTATTTCATGATTGCCATATGACCACTTTATTATTTATCTCTTTTTGAAATCATCACTCATCATATATAACGGTCTCTTTAGGCCACGATTTCTAAGAAAGAAATAACTATGACGTTGAAATGGCTTGATCTAGTTAAGGTAATGAAGATCAAATATTTGAGTTCTAAGACATTGTGATCGTTGTCAAAAGGCTCAACAAAACGTTATAAAGATAGTGGAGTTAGTAATGTGTTTTATAGCCGTTGCATTGTAAGGTTGTAATGGAAAAAGAGCTCGCCAAACTAAAGAAGGCGTCTTCCGCATTATGTTTATGAGGACCTTAAATGACACTAGAATGTTACAGTGAATTTAGGAAGGACATGGGTTATACCTCAACATTTGTGTATGCATCAACTTTTCTTCATCAAAGATGTACTTACATTTAAAACATAATGCAATTTTGGAAGCTAAACCTATAAAGGAACCATACCCCATAATAGAGATTACAATCTCGATTGTTGAAGACATGCTTACTTTGTCTACCCGTGCTACATATTTTAAATGAGAATCCCATGCTTTCTTGTTTTGAAACAACATATCCTTGATGATCTTGATGAGGTTCTTGTTAGATGACTTAACCAAGCCATTTCATTATGGGTAATAGGTAGTGGAGTATCCAAGTTGCATGTTATAGACTTAACAAAAATGCACAAGCTTATAATATTTGAAGGCTTGGGCATTGTCAGTTATGATATTTCTAGGACATCCAAATCTTTCCAAAATATTCTCTTCAAGGAACTTAATAATGATTGTATCAGTTGCTTCTCGGGTAGGGATAACCTATACCCATTTGGTGAAGTAATCTATGGTTGTTAGAATCCATTTGTGTTTTCCACTTGAATTTGGATTTATTTCACCAATGAAATCTAATTCCCATTGTTGGAAGGGTGTCTCTTCTTTGATAGGTCCGAGTGGAAGATGATGCAAATTCTGCTTTCTTGCAAGCATTTTACATTCTACACAGGATCTAACCATGCAATATACATCAAAAAACAATGAGGGCCAACAAGAACCAACTATGAGGATTTTATATGCAGTGGCTCTCCAAGCATGGTGACCTCCACATATCCCTTTGTGAAACTCATTGATAATTCCCTTAGTTTTATCTTCAGTAGGGAAATTCAAGATTATTTCTCCTGGATCTTTCCAAAACAAATTCTCTTCCAAAATATAATACTTGACATCATTGAGTTTGATTTATCTTTCTTTAGCTTTGTCCCATGCTTGCGAGCAACTTAAATTTTGCAGGTATAAAATCACATCCTTATACCAATAAGATTCAAAAAACTTAGGACTTACCTTCCAAGATGGTTCTTTTGTTTCATCTTCTCCTTGTTCCACTGTAATGATTTTTGCTAATAGAGAATTTAAATCAAGAGCCCCACAATTTGATTCAGTCAGTCCTTGTCCCTTTATCAACTTAGTGGGTTTGATTTCCAAATAATATTCTTGGATTTTGGAAATCCATTTACCCCTTCTTCCTTTACTATCAGGCTGAGTAATAATATCCTTTATTGCACTGGAAGGTACAAATGCAAATGTTTTTGAGTGCAATATATAATCTCTAAAGGCTTTGAATTCCTCGACCATGGCATATTCTTTTTTCTTTGGGTTGTTGTACCTTATCTCAACATCTATTTAATATATATTGAAAAAGGCTATGGGTTCCTCTTTGTTTTCTTAATTTTTCTGTAATAGTACATAAACTATAGTATGTTCTAAAGCAAAAGAGAAAACAAGGAACTCTTTGTCATAGTTTGGGCTAACTAGCACCGGTGATTCTCCCAAGGATTATTTGATTTGATAGAAATAATCTTTATCTTCAGTAGTCAATCTTACTTCCCAATCCTTCTTCAACATGTTAGTTATATGCCTTACCATCTCAGAAAAATTTGGCACAAATCTCCTCATGAAATTAATCCTACCTAGGAAGGATTGTATCTCTTTTTTTTTCTAGGAAGGGAAATCAATTTAATTTCCTCCACTCTCTCAAGATATATCTTCACGCCTTCCTTTGATGCAATATCACCTAGGAGCTTCCTCTTTGTCATGGAAAAATAAGACTTTTTTGGGTTCAATGACATGTCAAATTTTCTGCACTTCACAAAGGTCTACCTCAAATTCTTGATGTGATCCTCATCTATCTTAGAGAAGAAAATCATGTCATCAAGATATATGAAAATGAATCTATATTTCTCTCCCACAAAGGCTATATCCATAGCTTTTTGGAATTTGACTCTTGCATTTATCAAGCCAAAGGGCATCTTGTCATACATGAAGGCCCCCCATGGGGTTGCGAAGGTTGTCTTTTCCTTGTCATCAGGAAGCATTTCTACCTAGTTATAGCCTAAGAAACCATCCATCATGGATATCTTATTTTCTCCCACTTATGTATAAAGTATGTGCTCCATATTTAGCATAGGGTAATTATCCTTTAGTGAGTATTTATTCAGATTTCTGAAATCCACATAAATCCTTATCTCTCCACTTTTCTTTCTGACTAGAACCAGATTTTCCACCCATTCGGAAAATCTGAGGGGAAAAATGATTTGGGAATCAAGTGATTTTCTCAACTCCTTCTCAATGGTATGAAACAAGAGTGGGTTTACCTGCCTTAGTTTATGCCTAAAGAGATGTTGTGGATAAATTCGTAAATGTGGACATAAACAAATCTACCTATTTCGGGAACCCAAAACTAAAAAAAAATTATGGGTTTGATCCCCAATATGGTCGCCATTTTTGTTGTGGATAAGTTCATAAATGAAGACATAAACAAATATCCCTAGTTCAGGAACCTGAAACTAAAACAAAACAAGACATAACACACTCCTTTCCTTAGATTCAGATGAAATGCAGAAGGATAGAAAACTCGTACCCTTTTAACTAATGTTTGACCTTATTGATTGTAGCTCCAAGATTGATCCAATGATTTTTAGAAACAGAGAACTAATCGCCTTCTTAATCCTAAGAAAAACATTCTCGACATCATCTGTCCAAGAAAAATAACTATCTTGCTTCAAAATATTATGGATTGGTTTAACCAAGATAGCAAAATTAGGAACAAATCTATGAACAAAATTAATAATTCCCATGGAAGCTTGAACTTCTTTCTTGGAGGTGGGGGAAAGGAGGTTTAGAATGGAATTAATCCTCTCAAGATCTATACTTATCCCTGAATCAAAAACAACGTGACCAAGAAGCTTACATTTCGTGACCCTAAAAGTAGATTTGGAAGGATTTGAAGAAACACCAAATTTTCGGCAGCGCATGAGAACTTTTCTAAGATGACCGAAATCATCCAACTGATTTTTAGAATAAGAAATCAAATCATCAAGATAAACTCAGATAATCTTACCGATTAGATCATCAAAATCTATCTGCATAGCTCTTTGAAGGGTGGCACTTGCATTAGATAAACCAAATGGAATACGTTCATAAACAAATGTGCCCCAATGTGTGGTAAATGTGGTTTTGTATCTATCAGTTCTTTTTATCTTGATTTGATTATATCCTGAAAAAACCATCAAGTAAGGACACCATTTGAGACCCTGCAACCTATTATAAAATCAACTCCATATTAGGAAGTGGAAAATGGTCTTCGATACTTGCCCTATTTAATGCAAGGAAATCGACACATAATCTTATCTGATCGGTAGTTTTTCGAACATGGAGCAAATTTGAAACCCACTCAGAATACTTAACTGGAAATATTATATTATCTTTCAACAATTTTTCCAATTCTTTCCTAATAGTGGCTTCACGCACATGATTAATAGGTATTTGCCTTTGCCTAACTATTTTTTCCCCTTCCTTGATAGGAATGGCATGCTATATGAGAGCAGGATCAAAACCACGAAGATCCTTGTATGACTAGGAAAAAACATCTTGAAACTCACGAAGTAATTCTGTGAATTTCACTTTCTCTTCATCGGAACATTGGGCACCTAATTTAATGATCTTTGGAGATTCAGATGTCCCAATATTCAAGGAAATGATATCACCAAATTTCCTTTTCAACTCCTCTTCTTTATGTGTTTCTTTGTTGCCTACATCACTGGACGAAAATGAATTTTTGAGAGGAGTCAAGACTTTAAGAAATTTCTCATCCTAAATAGATATGATTTCCTTGGGCTTAAAAGGTACATTTTGTATGAAAGTGCAAATGCCTTCGTCACTCGAGAAAACCTGCCATGATTCTACATTATCGGGGAGGTGAGGACAGTATAGAGATTGGAACGTACAATAAAGTATTCAAGGTAAAAGATTCCGAGTAGGAGAAGTTGCAAAAATAACTAATCTATCAGCCATTGAATTAAGTTCCCTTTTAACACGAGTGATGTTAAATGATAACAGATTTGAAGTCAACATCCAAACAACTTGGGTATAATGCTTAAGTAACTTATTGTTTGGTACATATATTTCCGTACAAGATTCAAAACAAGTTCAAAATCACCAAATATTGTAAAGTGGCCACAGCCAAGGTTATATGCATTTTAAATTCCCAACAACAAGACCTCAAACTCAGCAACATTGTTTGTACAAGCAAATTCTAGCCTACAAGAAAAATTGTGAATTTTTCCTATAGGAGAATATAGAATGATGTCGGCTCCATTACCTTGATTTGAACATGAACCATCAAAATACATGTGCCACATAACATAATCAAAATCAATTGGTTCAAGTATAGTGTCACCTTCATCAACAAATATAGAGTACACCCCTAAATCTTCTTCGAGATAATTTACATTGGGTTGGGGAACACTCTCTATATAAGGTAAACTTCTTCCTTCCCTAAGAACTATAATGTTCTTTCCATTTCAAGGGATGAATAAATCTGTACCATCAAGTGAAAGGTATCCACCAATTAAGTCTCGCCAGTCACTTCCCAAAATAATTGAGTAGTTACTCACCGACATGTCAATTACTTGGATATTGAGAGTTTTTCTTATCTCGAGATGTGCACACACAACAAGTGTTACATCCTTTATTTCACCTATAGTCGATTGTTGTAAATTATTATAAGAGAGCATGCTTCTAGAGTTTTCCTTGGTACAAGATAAGCCAATATCTTCCATGATAACTTTAGACATCACACTTGGACTAGATCCACGATCAATTAGACAACAATGAGCTATTTTATCCATGATTTTTACTAAAATATAGAAAGAGTTTTTTTTTAAAGAATTCCTAAAGTTATTTACACCTATCCTATTTAGAGTTGAATCCTCTTCCTTCGACTCTTCAAATATATTGGCTATGGTGGAAACCTTACCTTCCAAAAATTCCTTAAGATGCTTCTGTTGTTTTGGGATGGAAACCATGTCCAAAAGGGTAGCATCAACTTTAATATTAGCCAATTGGTTAAGGATATTGTACTTAGAATAGGGAAGAGGAGAAGATACTCCTTGATCACTTGAAGTTCTAACATTTTGTATATCATCACTTTGAGAAGATGTGCTTGGGGCAGAAGTGCTAGAATATAATGGATGTGCTCATTTTACCATTGACAATATCACTATTGTCACCCAACCATAGGCCGAAGCCACCCTCCGAGCACCTTAAACTTGAATGAGAATCACTCCAGAAGAAAACCCTTAGATAGCCAAACAAGGTGTAGAACATCTTCCTCCAAGGATAGTGCACAAACAATAGCTGATTAGATAGTCCAAACCCTAGCTAAGTGATAGTCCAAGCCAAAACCAAAATCTGCTTGCTGCAGCAGCTGCAATGGTAGCTCTCCTCCACATGTGCACACCAATCTAGGCAACTGCAGTGTGCACAAGTACTGCTCTGCAATTATGAGACTGCCTGCTAGAATGAGAACTGGCCTCCTGTATTTATACTAAATCTAGCTAACTGCCTGGGTCGACTTCTTATTCTGGGTACCTGTCTGTTCAGTATATATTATTTCTTCTGGCCGACTTATTTTCTTGGAGGCTAATAACCTAATATATATTATCCTCTTGAGACGACAAGTCTTCTAGGGTTATTAGCCAACTCATTAGGGTTTCTCTTGCTTCCCAGAGTATTCTATTCTCGTCAGGTTTATACGTGGAGGTAAATACCACCCGCAGCTACCATAATATCAACACTCCCTCCTAGCTAGGGAGGTATTAGAGGTAATGGTCTTTGAGCAAAAAAACATACCATTCACCCGGTAGCATCAACATAGTTGTCCAGACTATCTCATGACTAGATCATGAGCATCATCATCACCATCAGTGTCATCAGCTGCATCATCTCTCGAAACCATACTTCATCTAAGTAATCAAACATGATGCTGGATAAGTCACTCACACCACAAAGTGATACAAGAGTCATTCTTCTAATCTGGACATGTGTCATTAAAGAGTAGATGTTCTGAACCATTTTCCGTCTGGAAAATCTCTATCCTGTAATCATTCATCTGGATGATAATCATTTACCAAAATGGTGATAGTCATCAAGGAAATCAGAACAAAATAGAACACAATTGTGTCTATCCATATTAGTACATAACTACAATCCAGTGGTACACTACCACACCAAGTAGCAAGCAAGTACTTGATCAGTAACGTATGGTCACGAACAGTGGAACACATCCATCACAATAGTATACATCTACTGTCATACGTTCTTCATAACAATCATCTGATATCAACCTGCACAAAAACAATGTTATGATATAAATTGAATCATCTAGGCCAATCTTTCACTCACATCTGTGAGATCCGAAAGAATATCTTCCCTCAGTATAGAACATCAACAATGGGCTATCTACCCTATTCATCTCAAACAAGGAAGAATGATTGTTTCTGATTTCTGAGCCTGGACCATTCCTCACCCTGGGCCATTCCTCCGACACTAAACAAAGTGTAACCTGGAGAGAAAAAATTTTCCCTAAGGGATGCCTATCCCTGATTGCTAAGCTTGGACCATTCCCCGCCCTGGGCCATTCTTCCTACACTAATCAAAGTGCACCCTGGAGAGAATGTATAAAACCTAAGGAATGACTATCCAGACCATTTCTTCTATTAACCACAAGAGGAAAAGACTGTCCTGTATCAACCTCCAAAAATGAACCATTCCTCATGCTAACCATAATGAGAAATCGTTGTCCGGCGAGGCGGGCCAGTCTTCTTGAGTAACCCTCAAGAAGAGAGACTGCCCTAGACCACTCCCCATGTTAACCACACTGGGAAGTCTTTGTCTATGATACATCTGCAATCTGGACCATTTCCCATGTTAACCACAATGGGAAATCGTTGTCCGTCAGAAATCTCAATCCACTTTTCGAACTGGAAAGGAAACTGCTCATCCTAGACCATTTTTCAAACTGAAAAATGGTTGTGCATAAATCAATACACATTAGTGCTCCCTCCCAACCTGGGAGTCATCTCTTCCTTTTTCAATAAGGAAGTTGTCTCCATGAGCTCCATCTTGAGTACGCAAACTCTTTCATCTTTGATAGAAGCTTTACCAAAATGCCTGCTTATTTGCTCATCTGTGGAGATATGTATTGGAGAACCACTTTCTCCTTTCTGGAATTCATCACGGATAATGTAATGCTTGATTTCAAATGTACTTCGGTCTGGAACACTGGTTTTCTAAAGACTTCATGTGGCTCTAATCAATAGAGTATATCATTGTTGGAAAACCGAAACATATCCATGTGGCACTTTTTTTTTTTTGTCATCATGAGAAAATCTTCCCCATGATTCTATTGTGCATTGGAGGTTCTCCACCAAGTTATCTTTTGCCATCTACATACAAGGGTCTCTTTCTTGTATGCCTCAAAGTCTTGAGGTTTCTCTTCATACGCTCTTTGTTCAATTGCTCTGGAGAACAGTCTTTGCATTTATCTGATGTAGAGCTCCAACTCATGAATGTTTTGGATGATATAATGACTCATGTAGAGATATGTCTGGAACAAGTAATTATCATAGTCTTCTCCCTCCTTCTAGGAGAACCTCTAGTTCTAGATCTCGCAATGCTTTCATTCATAAGTCTTCCATACAATGTTCTTTATCACGACTTTATGTTCCTCTGCTTGATTTCTTTTAGTGAGTTCATATCAGGCTGGTAATCTTGTGATTCTCGATACAATGACTGGTTGTTCTGGCTTTTCTTTTTTTCTTGGAATCTTCATGTTCTTCTTCATGGTTTTATTTTAGCTCTTAGGTCCATGGAGTTTCTTATTGATTCGATGCCCTAAAGATTACACTTCTTCCTTTCATCATAGGATCATGTATGTGGATGGGCAACCAAGAATACTTCAAGGCTTCTCTTCAAAGAAGACATCTTCTGAGTTTGAATTGAACACGTACTATCTTTTATGGCTGCTACCATGGATATATATACTTCATCATCTTCAATGGATCATAGGATTATCTCCCTCCTAATCCTTTCTTCATGCATGTTCTTCTCTTTGGTGATGTATAATCGGCTTCCTCAATCTAGGAGAGTCCATGCTTTCGTCTGCATCCTTGTTCCCTTCTACAGAGTGTTATAAGTCTTTCTCCAAATTCTTCTTGATTGCTTTGCTTCTTCTAAGTCTCTTCATTATTGATTCTGATTTGGTTTATCTTGTAATAGATTCCACTTCCATAGGTATAGTTCTTCTTGGAACACATTATCTTCCAAGAGATAGATATACAAGATATGTACAGAGACTATGCAAACAAGATATGTACAAGAACTAAGAAGAATATTGTTACCTTCAGAAGTCTTTTCCATCCTGCTTGGTCTTCTTTGTAGGTTCATTTTCTTCGGCAACTGATGCTTCGTGTGTCCCCTTCCTTTTTTTTAGCTCGAGACAATGATTCTTGTAGTGACCATACTTTCGATAGTTGAAGCATTGTACTTCTAAAATATCTTTCTCTTGATTTGGCTTCCTCCTTGAACCAAACTTCCTTTTGTTCCTAAAATTCTTGAATCTTGTTGTGAAGGCTTGATCATCGTACTTCTTTTGGGGTTTCTCTTTAGCACTGATCCTGGATTCTTCTTGAGCACGGCATGTCCAAAGTTCTTCAAATGTAGGATACTCCTTTCTTTTGTTCATGCTTTTGGAAAATGCATCCCATGTCTTGGGAATACCATTGAGTACTATGTTTACCAATCCCTTCTCTAAGATGATCTCTTCAATAGCTTGTAGTTGATCTCCTAACTGAGAGATTCACACAAAGTATGAAGTTATGTTGTTGTTATCATTCACCTTCATGTCATGGAGCTCATTCTTCAGACTCATTACTTGTCCAATATTTCTAACTAAGAAGAGGTTTGTTAGGGCATCGTACATCTTCTTTGATGAGTCAAGATGGAAGATGTAGGGTATCAAGTGGTCTTTTATAGATTCCACTATGATACTCAAGGAATTGATATCACCGTCTTTGAACTTCTCCATAACTGCAATGTTTTGTGGTTCCTTCTCTTTTCCTTCTTCAAACTTTGGTTTCACGATCTTTCCTTTCACGATATCCAGCACTTTATTCTTGGCAAGGATGAGGTCAATCCTTTTTTTCCATGCTATGAAGTTAGAGGGTCCATCTAACTTGTTCTCTAACTTCATAGAATAAGTCACGGTTGCTTTGACTTGGTCAAACCCTAGATTTGATCAAAAAACTCAAACTTGATGTCTTGGCTTGCTGAGAGTATCAAGAGATGCGCTAGGCTAGGGCACACTGATATATCTAGAAATTAGGTCAATCCCTTCACTTAAGGTGCCTCAATGAGAGGATTAGGGTTTCTACAACTACACATGCTAGTAACCCTAGCAACAGTGCTATGGTGACTGGTCCTGCTAGAAACCCTAGTGAAAATTCTTCAACAAGCTTAATATCCTCACATATATGTTTCTTTCCAGTGGTTAAATTGAATGAAGGAGGTGTGGGCCCATAACCTGTTAGAATATAATGGATGTGCTCATTTTACCATTGACAATATCACTATTGTCACCCAACCATAGGCCGAAACCACCCTTCAAGCACCTTAACCTTGATTGCGAATCACTCTGAAAGAAAACCCTAGGATAGATAGCCAAACAAGGTGTAGTGCATCTTCCTTCAAGGATAGCACACCAATAATAGCTGATCAGATAGTCCAAACCCTAGCCAAGAGATAGTCCAAGCCAAAACCAAAATCTTCTTATTGCAGTAGCTGCAATTGTAGCTCTCCTCCACACGTGTGCACCAATCTAGGCAACTGCAGTGCACACAAGTACTGCTCTGCAATTCTGAGACTGCCTGCTAGAATGAGAATTGGCTTCCTGTATTTATACTAAATCTAGCTAACTACTGGGCCGACTTCTCATTCTGGGTACCTGTCTATTTAGTATATATTATTTCTTCTGGATGAATTCTTCTCTTGGAGGATAATAACCTAATATATATTATCCTCTTGAGCTGACAAGTCTTCTAGGGTTATTAGCCAACTCATCGGGGTTTGTCTTGCTTCCCGGAGTATTCTATTCTCGTCAGGTTTACACGTGGAGGTAAATACCTCCCGCAACTACCATAATATCAACAAGAAGAAGTGCAGGGAAGATCAAATTTGATCTTGGAAGTGTAATATTTATTCCTGGTATTGACTACCATAACATCCTCTGGTTCAACCCAATCTAAAACAATGATCATGGTATCGATCCTTTTTCCAAAGATCTTATCTCTATAATTTATTTTATCTTCGCATGTGTTCTCATCATGATTTTCTTCAAAGAAGTTACACCAAGTGAGAGTCATTATGGCCTTTGGATGAAAAGTGTTTTCATTGATATTTCTAAAAGGCACTAGAGGAGAAGTCCCGAAAGAAGAGGAAGAGGGAAATCCTCTTCTTTCGTAGGATATCATCCTATTGTTCATATCTTTCATGAGTTGTATAATGACATACATATCTATTTACTTGACCAAGTCTCGCTTAGGAAGACCTGTTCTTTCTAGTTTCTCTTCATATTCTAGGGAATTCTGAAGGGTGGAACTGAGATTGTCGATAACCTTTTCTTCGAGTCTATGACGATAAGGCGAAGGTAAAGAATTATAATAATGCATGAAAGCACCTTGATTTTCAGGACAGATTAGTTCAGGGATTTGATTATATAGCTTAGTGAAATGAAGGTTAAAAGATTTAATAGTTTCACCATCCTTATAGTAAATATTGTTGTATTCTCTTAACTGATTAGCTGGACTCTTGGGATGTCCACAAGTAGACTTGAACCAATAAATCAATTTTTCCCAAGTTGAAAGGATTTTGGGTGGGAGATAAAAAAAATATGCTACAGCTTTCCCTTCAAGAGAATTGACAAACAAACGCATGCAAGTATCGTTATCGTTATCCCCTATGTTATGAAAATCATTAGAAAATGATACCATGTGTTTATTTGTGGTAACAGTACAATCTCTTGAGAACCTAGGAAAATGATCTTTAAATTTTGGTAATGGTTGGGTTGCTGGTGCAAGATTCGAGGGAGAAGACACGTGCTAGGGGGTGGTTGTAGCATCTTCCTCAAATTGAAAAAGTCCATATTTCTTAATGATCTTAGAAGGATTGGTAGTGGATTGAATAGGGACTTGATGACTATATATACTACCAATCACAGATGAAGCAGAGGGTTTTGAGGAGGTGGAACCTCCGGTGCCACTACCACTACCCAAAGACGTCACATTAAAGGTGATAGGTATAGGAGATGAAGATGAACTGGAATAATCAGATAGGGTTCGCCTCAAAGCAATTTGTTGTGTTTGTAAAACAAACTTTATCCTCCCTATTTCAGAAATATGAGTAACTTCAGCAGACAATCCTCTTCTTATTTGAGAAATACAAGAGTTAGAGGACATGAAACATAAAAGTAGGTCACTGTTGATTTCTGGATTGCCTTTGCCTGGCCTCCAAATGTTCATGTATGTTTATGTCCCTGGAAATAACTTCCCAAGAGTTGTGAAGTTCAACACAAGTATTAGCAGTTGCTAATATAGTATTAAATAAAGTCATGGAAATGTTGGTTTGGTCGTCAAGACCATCTCCAATATTGGGTTGTCTCGCAACAAGTATTGTCATGGAAAAAATCAGTCAAAGGGTAATAAGACAAAACAAAAAAATAAAATACAATTGTGATACAATCTACCAGAGAGATATGAAAAGATCTCCCCAGTATGGTCTCCAAATAAATGTTGAGGCAAAGGTATGAAGAACCTTACTTAATCATTTTCAAATCTTTCCAGGCTAAGGCAAGATAGTTGGGAATGTCACCCAGATTTTATAGCCTTTAATTCAAAACAATATCTTAATCCACATGTAATATGTACTTGGTACTGAGGCTGATTTTATATGTTATATGTTACTATGCAAAAGAAAGAAAGAAAAGATATACATAAGTGTGTATAGGAAAAGAGACGAGAATAAAAGTAAAATTTGAACAATATCATTAAGATACATATGTGAAAATGAAATTAGAAATCTGATTTTTATATTAATTTCATTCTGAGATACAAAGAAAAATTCTCTTTACAAACCCCTGTGAGGGTGGGGCCAAAGTCATATTTAGAAGTCTCCGATGGAAACCATACAAAAAGACTCTGACAACAAAAGAAACTAAAGCTAAATATCTGGATCAACTTGCCATAAAAGTGTTGTCACTTGACTCTGCAAAATATCCTTTATCAGTTATGAAATCTAATTCACAAACAAACAAGAACACACAGACTGTCAAAGAAAGATCATGACCTTTAGAAACAAGATGCTGAAAGATATGATTCAGTTTTGAATCCTGCTACCTTCAATAAGACCCTTTTGTCATCAAGATGGTTAAGATTTCTAGTAAACTTAGAATGATTGAAGAAAATAGGTATCTCACAAATACAGAGCAGATCTTATATCAAAAGTTCTCCTTATGTTCTCTCCTCCCTTGTCTCTTCTTTTTATTGAGCTTTTATTCTTTCCCATTAAGTTATGGTAGTTCAACTACCTTTCTTTTGTTAAGATCAATTAGATTAACTAATTAGTTGAGAAAAATAAATAATAATATATAAATAAGGGTCTATTTAAATAATAACTAAATAGGTGGGACCCCTTTTCATTCCCATTTTCATTTTTTTAATAATCATCAAAACATGAAATATAATTCCTCAAAAATTTAACTCAAATATCCGCCTTGTAACTCCCATCCTCATATTAATAGTCAAATATTTTAATAACAAAATAAAACATGACTATATCCAAAAATAGAATCATATCCATGATGTCCAAAAAAAAAACTGTCTAAATGTGTGTTTGTTGTCGAAACATTCTGTCATGCGAGTAAAAAATTTCCTCAAAAGAAAATAGCATTAACAACACTAAAAACAATATTTTCTATGAGAGGGGTTTTGCCTCTTTTCACCACTGCTCTGTTTTGATCTTTCTGTTGTCTTTCCTTCTGTAGCAAACTTAGGATGATTGGAGCCTTGAGGATGGATTTCAATGATGACATGGGAGAAATTTTCTTTAAGGTGGAGATGAGAGGACACTGATTCAGAGGAGTTTTCAGAAGAGTTAGGGGAATTGGCCACTTTTTTCCCTTTATCAATTTCCCTTTAGCATGAAACATGGAAAACTGGGTGTACTCATGAAGACGCAGGCAGCTCCAATTTGTATGCCATAGTACCAATCTTTTGCAACACCTTATAAGGGCCATAGTACTTTGGTGATAA
>JZKD02S0216991.1:421977-446748 GCA_000966675.3 Picea glauca
ATATGCACAGGCCTCAAGGTATGGCTGCAAGCAAAGAAAAAATATTTACTTCCATACTGACTATAAGATAATACACATGGCTCCATATCCTTTTAAAATAGTGGCAAGGATAGTACGAAATGGCTGCGAGAATTTGAAAGTGTGAATATGCAGTAAGGATACAACACAATAATCACGAAACCGACTGTGGGTCAAATAATTCAACAAAATTTAGAACATGGACTTTATTTTATTCATTCACCTATGTATTGGAAAGGGAAGCGAGGCCTAGAGAAAGAATATAGGTGTAGGGTTTGAAACGTGTGTTGTGGGCTAAACAAAACCCAACTCTTTTCCATCAAAAGACAACAGGATAAAACACACAGGCCACCCACAACATCCAAGTTGTGGTAAAAATAAGACTGCACATCCTCTAGGGTGAGGGTGGTACACAATAGTCACAAGACCCAACTGTATATTTTCTTTTACATAAGAAACCCTAAAAAACTAATCATATGAAATGAGCAAAACCAAATAATCTTCACCCACAACTATTTGCCAACCACCACATCATAGTAATATAACCTTCACTCCAGGCATATACAACCACATATTTCAAATAGAATAAAATTTTGAACTCTATTGCCAGTTTGAAACATTTTAATGTCAATAGGAAGAAACCTGGTTCAAAATTCGAGTTACACGACCAAAATTCCCACAATAAACCCAATAAAATATTCAGAAAACAAACACATTCCACATGAAAACTATAAGAGCCAACATAATAATTTTATCTGAAGTAGAGACGACCATCATGAATGGAGAGATAAGAGCCAACATACATGTGAGAAGAATTCCATAAAGCTTAAGAGCACAACTATTTTTCCACCAACGACTGAGAACAATTGAGGAACTACTAACCAGAGTAGAAAAATGAATGTGAGGGGAAAGTGAAGGTGGTAGCTTTGAGATAGGGTAATAACGACGTGCAGTAAATGAACATCGCTTCCCGTAGAGCGCTTCCAAATTCCAAACAAAAAATTTGTTCCAATCATAGAATATCGCCATCGTATATCTAACATGCATAGAACATAATGTGCCATTTCCAAATTCAAAGTCAAATCAACCCCTCATATGAACTTCATAACAATAATATTCCCATTTAATACTTAGCTTTGCCCACATTCCTCAGTAGTGGAGTATTATATTCACATAATATTCATTTTCCCTTGTATGAAAATATACCATGAGTGGCATATTGCTAATATTTGAAACAATATATCGAAACTGGAAGGTAGCAAGAGTGGACTAATATGTTTAATACAATAAACATTTCCTTTATTTTGAAATCAAATTGCTATCACCCTTATCATCCATTAGTTGCACCTGGAAATAGGTTAGGATTTCCACTCTTATTCTTCGAAACTGTGAATCTTTTTGGTAAGGTAATTATGAGCACAAATAAGAAGAGCGCTTTCTATCATTTTTTTTATCAAGGGGTATATATATATATATACACACAAGTAATAATGCATTGCAACCTATTTGCAGGAAGCAACTTTATGTTGCTCTTTTTTTAGGCGTCAACAAACTAGCGACTCCACAGGGAAATATGTTCTCAATAGATTTAGAACTCAAAATGTTTGGCTCCACAAACCGGTAGAAGTAGGTGATTGAAACCATTAAGAAAATAGTTATGCAACAGGGGGAAAATGATGGTTTAAGGGAAACATGAGATGGGTTTTCAGGGAATAACTTATGGAAAGTGAGATGTATGAGGGGAACTTGTCTTGTATGCATAACAATCAATAAGATTCATAACTAATAACACTTTTTGAAATTTCAAGGAGAATGCTTCTGATATGCTCTTAAATCTCAGGATGTAGGGAAGAAAGGGATAGCAGAAACAAGGAAGAAAACAAAACCAACTATACTACAACAGTATTGAAAGAAAAATGTATTTCATTAGTGTCTCAAAAGGAATATATCATAGCAATTGTGTCTATCTTGTTTTCATTGGTCAACAATACTTACAAAATGACATCATTATGGAAAAAATGTTCTAGACTTTACTTATGATGGCCATGCAAAACAATCAACAGAAAATAAAACTCAATAAACCAAAGTGACAAAAAAATGTAAGACAAAAATATATATAGTATTTGTATTTACAAAAAATTGAGTCAGTGTTCAGCCTGGTTCCACATAATGTTTCAAGTGGGAACCATTGGCACTGTAAGAAAACAATCGATCATCCATGTCTTTAAGAAGATATGAATTTGTGCCGAGCATAAAAGAGATCTTAAATGGACCTAGCCATAAATTTTGGAATTTATAATGTCTCCCTCTCTCAACATGGGATGAATCCCATAGTAAGACTTTGTCATCAATCTTAAATTTAGCATCCTTTGATCATTTTTTAAAATACTTCTTCACTGTTTGCTGCCTCCTTTTCAGATTTTCCAAGGCAATTTTTTTTTGTTCTTCCAAGGCTAGAAGTGTATTTATCCTTTGAGAAACATCAAAAGAATTTAATTCTTCAGTCTGTAGCATAAAAAATAAGGAAGAAAGGTCTAGTTAAATAGGCAGAATAACCTCTTGGACATATACGAGATGAAAGGGGGTAAATCCTATACTTGCTTTGGTGGTTGTATGGTATGCCCAAAGGGAATAAGATAGATGTGTGTGCCACTGGCGATGTTTGTATTCTATAATTCTCTTTATAATCCTGACCGGGATTTTATCAGTAGACTCTACTTGTCCGTTTCCTTAAGGATAATAAGAAGATGAAGTGAAATTATTGACACCTAGTTTAGCCAGAAATTGGGTCAATTTTGCATAAATGAAGGCTGGACCATTTTCTATAATGATTTATAATGGAAGGCCAAATATGGAAAATATATTAGACACTAGAAAAGAGATTACTTGTTCATCTTGTGCATTTCTAAGAGGGACAAGCTCAGTCCACTTAGTAAAGTAATCAATATTTGTCAAAATAAAGATATGTCATGCAGAGGATGAAGGATTGATTGGACAAATAAAGTCTAGAACCCACTTAGAAAAAGAAAAACATGGAAGGACAGGTTGTAAATGCATGGCATAAAGACGTTCTTTACCAACGAATTTTTGGCATTTATCATAGGACCTTTCAAATTTATAAGAATTACAAAAGATCAAAGGCCAGTAATAACCATTGCTTATGTTCTTAAAATTAGTAGATTTAGCAGAAAAATGGCCACCAATATGGATGAAATATGTTGATGATCCATGTACTTCGTGTAATAATTTATGTGCTTCTTCATCGTTTACACATCGCAGCAACAAACCATCAACAAATCTTCTAAACAAGGAGTCTCCCAAAATGATATACTTAGAAGCTTCAAGGCGAAGTCTCCTTCTTTGATGAGGATCCAACTCATTTGGGCACCTTTGATACTACAAATAATACACCAAATTCTTATACCAAGGATGCTCAGATAGAGAGAGATTTTAATTTTCAATATAAAATAGTGCTGAAAGAGGATTATCTTGATCGTCTAGTTCTTCACTTGGTTCAGGATGTTGAGCTAAGTGAAGGGCTAAGTCTCATCCCTTGATTGTCTTTGAAGTCGTAATTTTCAAATCATGCTCCTAAATTTTGGCAAGCCAATGTGAAATTTTTCCTGAAAGATAAGTTTCTGAAAGTAGAAACTTAACAATAGGAAATGGGACTTTTACCTACATATGCTTGCCAAAATAAAATGGAATTTTTTTTCTATAGCTTTGACAAGAGAAAAAACATGTTTCTCAATATAAGAATATTTGACCTCGTCATCTGATATACTTTGACTCATGTAAGCTACAGGTTTTTCATTGTTTTGGTCATCACATTGTAGGAGGATAGAAGAAATTGCTTCCTCAGTGGCATTGGTACATACTATAAAATCTTTCTCAAAATTCAGTTTCACCAAAACTGGCGTAGAACTGATCTCCTTATTAATCCTAAGAAAAGCATTCCTGACATCATCTGTCCAAGAAAATGAATGATCTTGCTTCAAAATATTATGGATTGGTTTAACCATGATAACAAAATTAGGAACAAATCTACGAAAAAAAATAATAATGCCCATGAAAGATTGAACTTCTTTCTTGGAGGTGGGCGTAGGAAGGTTTAGAATGGAAGTGACCCTCTCAAGATCTATACTTATCCCCGAATCAGATAAAATGTGACCAACAAGCTTACCCTTCGTGACACCAAAAATAGATTTGGAAGGATTTAAAGAAACGCCAATTTTTCTGCAGTGCACGAGAACTTTTCTAAGATGACCAAAATGATCCAACCAGTTTTTAGAATAAATAGTCAAATCATCAAGATAAACTTGGATAATCTTACTAATTAGATCGTCAAAATCTATTTGCATAACTCTTTGAAAGGTGGCACCTACATTAGATAAACCGAATGGCATACATTCATAAGAAAATGTTGCCCAACATGTGGTAAATGTGGTTTTATATCTATCAGTCCTTTTTATCTTGATTTGATTATATCTAGAAAAGCCATCAAGTAAGGACATCATTTGAGACCCTACAACTTGTTGTAAATTCAACTCCATATTAGGAAGCAAAAAATGGTCTTTGATACTTGCCTTGTTTAATGCACGAAAATCGACACATAATTTGATCTGACTGGTAGTTTTCCAAACATGGACCAGATTTGAAACCCACTCAGAATACTTAACTGGAAAGATTATATTAGCTTTCAACAATTTTTCCAATTCTTTTGCAATAGTGGCTTCAAGCATAGGATTAATAAGTCTTTGCCTTTGCCTAACTAGTTTTTCCCCTTCCTTGATAGGAATGGCATGCTATATGAGAGAAGAATCAAAACCACAAAGATCCTCATATGGCCATGAAACAATATCTTGAAAATCACAGAGTAATTCTGTGGATTTCACTTTCTCTTCATTAGAACATTGGGCACCTAATTTAATGATCTTTGGAGATTTAGATGTCCCAATATTCAAGGAAATGGTGTCACAAACTTTCCTTTTCGACTCCTCTTCTTTATGTGTTTCTTTTTTGCCTACATCACCTGGAAAAATGAACTTTTGAGAGGAGTCAAGCCTTTAGGAAATTTTTCATCCTCAACAGAGATGATTTCCTTGGGCTTAAAAGGTTCATTTTGTATGAAAGCGTAAATGCCTTCATTGTCAGGGAGATGAGGATGGTATAGAGATTGGAACTTACAATCAGGTCTTTGAGGTAAAATATGTTGAGTAGGAGAAGCTTCAAAAACAACTAATCTATCAGCCATTGAATTAAGTTCCCTTTTAACATGAGTGATTTTAAATGATAACAGATTTGAATTCAACATCCAAACAACTTGGGTATAATGCTTAAGTAACTTATTGTTTGGTACATAAATTTTTCGTACAAGATTCACAACAAGTTTAGAATCACCAAATATTGTAAGGTCTCCACAACCAAGGTTATATGCATTTTCAATTCCCAACAACAAGGCCTCAAACTCAACAACATTGTTTGTACAAGCAAATTCCACCCTATAAGAGAAATTGTGAATTTTTCCTATAGAAGAATATAGAATGATGACGACTCCATTACCTTTGTTTGAACATGAGCCATCAAAATACATGTGCCACATACCATCATCAAAGTCAATTGGTTCAAGTACATTGTCACCTTCATCAACAAATATAGAGTACACTCCTAAATCTTCTTTGAGATAATTTACATTGGGTTGGGGAGCACTCTCTATATAAGGTGAAATTCTTCCTTCCCTTAGAACTCTAATGTTCTTTCCATTTCGAGGGATGGATAATTGTGTACCATCAAGTGAAAGGTATCCATTAGTTAAGGATTTCCAGTCCCTTCCCAAAATAATTGAGTAGTTACTCACCGACATGGCAATTACTTGGATATTGAGAGTTGTTCTTATCTTAGGATGTGCACACAAAACTAGTGTTACATCCTTGATTTCACCTATAGTTGATTACTGTAAATTATTATAAGAGATCCTGCTTCTAGAGTTTTCGTTGGTACAATATAAGACAATCTCTTCCATGATAATTTTAGACATTACACTTGGACCATATCCACCATCAATTAGGCAACAATGAGCTATTTCATCCATAATTTTTACTGAAATATAGAAAGGGGGGTTTTTTACAAGGTTCCTAAAGTTATCTACAGCTATCGTATTTATAGTTGAATCCTCTTCCTTTGACTCTTCAAATAGATTGTCTATGGTGGAATCCTTACTTCCATAAAGTCCTTAAGATGCTTCTGTTGTTTTGGGATGAAAACCATGTCCAAAAGGGTAGCATCAACTTTGATATTAGCTAATTGGTTAAGAATATTGTACTTAGAAGAGGGAAGAGGAGAAGATACTCCTTGATCAATTGAAGTTCTGACAGTTTGTTTATCAACACTTTGAGAAGATGAGATTGGGGCAGAAGAAGTGCAAGGAAGATCAAATTTTCTCTTGGAAGTGTAAGATTTATTCCTAATATTGACTACCATAACATCCTCTAGTTCGGCCCAATCTAAAACAATGATCGTCGTATCGAGAATTTTTCCAAATATCTTATCTCTAGCATTTCTTTTATCTTTGCATGTGTTCTCATCGTGATTTTCTTCACAGAAGTTACACCAAGTGCAAGTCATTATGATGTTTGGATGAAAAGTGTTTTCATCGGTATTTCTAAAAGGCACTAGAGGAGAAATCTCAGAAGAAGAGGAAGAAGGAAGTCCTTTTTGTTCATAGGCTATCATCCTATTGTTCATATCTTGCATGAGCTGTAGAATGGTGGACATATATGTTTTCTTGACCAAGTCTCCCTTACGAAGACTCGTTCTTTCTAAGTGCTCTTCATATTCTAGGGAATTCTCATGGGTGGAACCGAGATTCTCAATAGCCTTTTCTTCGAGTCTATGATGATAAGCCGAAGGTATAGCATTATAATAATGCATGAAAGAATATTGATTTTGAGGATGGATTAGTTCGAGGATTTGATTATATAGCTTAGTGAAACGAAGGTTAAAATATTTAATAGTTTCACCATCCTTATAGGAAATATTGTTGTATTCCCTTAATTGATCAGCTGGACTCTTGGGCTGTCCATAAGTAGACTTGAACCAATAAATCAATTCTTCCCAAGTTGAAAGGATTTTGGGTGCGAGATCAAAACAATCTACTGCAACTTTCCCTTCAAGAGAATTGACAAGAAAACGCATGCAAGTATCATTATCGTTATCCCCTATGTTATGAAAAACATTCAAAAATGATACCATGTGTTCATTTGTGGTAACAAAACCATTTCTTGAGAACCTAGGAAAATGATCTTTAAATTTCGGTAATGGTTGGGTTGCTGGTGCAAGATTCAAGGGAGAAGACACACGCCAGGGGATGGTTGTAGCATCTTCCTCAAATTGAAAAAGTCCATATTTCTTAATGAGCTTAGCAAGATTGGTAGTGGATTGAATAGGGACTAGTAAACTCAAAATGAATGAAGAAAAGAAGTATATCACAAGTACAAAGCAGACCTTATATATAAGAAGTTATCCTTTTGTTCTCTCCTCCCTTATCTCTTCTTTTGATTGAACTTTTATTCTTTAGTTCAACTACCTTTCTTTTGCTAAGCTTAATTAACTTAACTAATTAGTTGAGACATATAAATAATAATATATCAATAAGGGTCTATTTAAATATGCACATGCCTCAAGGTATGGCTACAAGCAAAGCCAAAATATTTACTTTCAGAGTGACTATAATATAATACATAGGGCTCCATCACCTTTCTTTTAAAATAATGGCAAGGATAGTATGAAATGGATGTGAAAATTTGAAAGTGTGGATATAAATTAAGGATACAACACAATAATCATGAAACCGACCGTGGGTCAAATAATTCAACAAAACTTTGAACATGGCTTTTCTTTAATTCATTTGTTTATGTATTGGATGGGGAAGTGAGGCTTGGAGTAGCAATATAGGCATAGGGTTTGAAATGTGGGTTGTGGGCTAAGAAAAACCCAACTCTTTTCCATCAAAAGACAACAGGATAAAACACATAGGCCACCCAAAACATCCAAGCTGTGGTAAAAATAAGTCTGCACATCGTCCAGGGTGAGGGTACTATGCAATAGTCACAAGACCCAACTGTATATTTTCTTTTACATAGGAAACCCTAAAAAATAATCATATGAAATGAAGGAAACCAAATCATCTTCACCCACAACTAATTTCCAATTGCCACATCATAGTAATGTCACCTTCGCTCCAGGCATATACAACCACATATTTCAAATAGAATAAAATGTCGAACACTATTTCTAGTTTGAAACATTTTAATGCCAACAAGAAGAAACCCAATTCAAAATGCGAGTTACACGGCCAAAATTCCCACAATAAATCCATTAAAATCTTTGGAAAACAAACACATTCTACATGCAAACTATAAGGTCAAACATAATAATTTTATCTGGGGCAGATTTGACTGTCATGAATGGAGAGATAAGAGCCAACATAACTGTGAGAAGAATGCCAGAAAGCTTAAGAGAACAACTATTTTTCCGCCAACGGCCGAGCACAATTGAGGCGCTGCTAACCAGAGTAACAAAACGAATGCGAGGAGAAAGTGGAGGTGGTAACTTTGAGATAGGGTAACAATGACGTGTAGTAAATGCACATCGCTTCCTTTATCTTCTCATTTAATGTCATCAACCCTAGCCAAACATAGAGTGCTTCCAATTTCAAAAAAAAAAAAATTGTTGCAATCATAGAATATTGCCATCGTATATTTAATATACAGAGAACATAACGTACCATTTCCAAATTCAAAGTCGAATCGGCCCCTCATATGAACTTCATAAGAATAATATGTCCATTTAACGCTTAGCATCGAAATAATATGCCCCACATTCCTCTCTAGTGGAGTACTATATTCACTTAATAATCATTTGCCCTTGTATGCAAATATACCATGAGTGGCATATGGCTGATATTTGAAACAATATATCGAAACCTAAGGGTAGCAAGAGTGGACTAATATGTTTAATACAATAAACATTTCCTTTATTTTGAAATCAAATTGCTAGCATCCTTATCATCCATTAGTTGCACATGGAAATAGGTTAGGATTTCCACTCTTATTCTTCAAAACTATGAATCTTTTTGGTAAGGTAATTATGAGCGCAAATCAAAAGAGCGCTTTCTATTATTGTTTTTATCAAGGGGTCCCACCTATCTAGTATTATTTAATATATAGAAGTAATATATCCATATATAGAAGTATTATTTAATGGCAAGATAATTATGAGCGCAAATCAGAAAAACGCTTTCTTATTACTAATAATATCCATTTCCTCACTCACATTATTTGTGTATTCCTATTTTTTCACATTGACACAACATGCCTTAGATTCCTTATATATCACTCTTTATCAATACACCACCTTACCAAATGAATACGTTTTCAAATCCAACTAAAGCCATTTCAAATTTTGCCCATATGTTTACATGTCCCTTTTTCAAGATTTAACTCATGACTCACTCTCCATACTTTAATTATGACTTTAAGGTCCATACCAGGTTTCTTCTTTTTATATTATGACTTAGCCTCTTAGTGATGAGCTTACTACCACTCCATGCCAAGTCTTCAAAATTTAAAATATGTTTTTAAATTATTTCTTGATTGCCATATGACTACTTTATTATTTATCTCTTTTTGAAATCATCATTCATCATATATAACGGTCTCTTGAAGGCCACGATTTCTAAAAAAAAATAACTATGACGTGGAAATGGCTTGATCTAGTTAAGGTAATGAAGATCAAATATTTGAGTTCTAAGACATTGTGATCGTTGTCAAAAGGCTCAACAAAACGTTATAAAGACAGTGGAGTTAGTAATGCGTTTTATAGCCATTGCATTGTAAGGTTGTAATGGAAAAAGAGCTCGCCAAACTAAACAAGGCGTCGTCCGCATTATGTCTATGAGGACCTTAAAGGACACCAGAATGTTACACTGAATTTAGGAAGGACATGGGTTATACCTCAACATTTGTGTATGCATCAGCTTTTCTTCATCAAAGATGTACTTACGTTTAAAACATAATGCAATTTTGGAAGCTAAACCTATAAAGGAACCATACCACGTAATAGAGATTACAATCTCGATTGTTGAAGACATTCTAACGTTTGTTACAACAAGCAACTAGTCTATTTCCTGCAATCCAACATGGACACGTCGATAAGTCCATAAGAGCAATATTTACCAAAGAATAATCTTTTATTAAACAAAGAAAATCTACACGCGTTTCTATCCCGTACGGGCTTTAGTTCGTTGAGCCCAAACGACCCCAACTACTCAACTGTTCATCAAAAAGAGAAATCATGAGAGGGGTGGCTTGTAGAGTAGCAAGAGGAGCTTGGAAAATGGAGATTGATGGAATCTTTAAGATGATTACCATAAAGCTTTATTATTCAAATTCAAGCATGTGTGATCTTCTTTGTTAAATTACTTTTGTACTTGGTTATTTTAGTATGAGGTTGATAACCACTTAAAATAATTAGAGTTTCACTCAGAATCGCACATGACTCAAAGCCTAAAAAGATAAAATATGTAAATATTTCACCAATAAAAATCATATTATTGTTTCTATTTTATTTCTTATCTATTTCATTTTAATTTTCATCATGTAACAAAAAAAGAATTTCTTTATTTCAATCTTTTATATGTATATTATTTTCTTTATTTATCATCTTTATTTGTTACTATTTTATTTCTTTAATAATAATATTTTAAAGACAATAAAACAAACAAAACATAATTCACAATGAATAATACCATTATATTATTCATTGTTATTTTTACTTCTTTAACTTTTAAATTTGTTTAATTTGTTTGTAATAATATTTTGTATTATATTTATGCACTAACTTAATTTGTTAACCTTTTAATACTTATATATATACTTATATTAATCAATTTACTTTTAACTTTCTTGTTATTTCTTAAAATTAAAAATCATAAATTATAAAATGCATTAAAAATTAAATATTATAAAATATACAAAGAAAAAGGGAATTCATGCTTGAACTTTAGGTTAGAGAAGATTTAGCTTGGAGTCTAATGTGTTTTCTTGTTGGGGTTCTAAACCCAAGGTGACATTCCCGTCTTCTCTCCTAGCCCCGCGGGAAGTCGAGATGTTGGTGTTAGAGACTCTCTAGTCCCTCGACATCAACACAACCTATTTGCAGGCATGAACTTTATGTTGCACTTTTCTTAGGCATGAACAATGTCCATCTGCATTGTACAACCCAAATTTCATGCCCATGTCCTTGATAGAAACATACCATGGTTTGCAGGCACATCAACCACTACTACATCTATCATTATGCTTTTAACAGGAAACTGAGCCAGAGTGACTACCATATCTTTGATCAGCCCATCACATTTCACCTTTCTCGCATCAAAAGAATAAAGTTCGTGATATGGCCTAGTTATTTCCAAACCGAGTTTTTCCATAACTACCTCGGGCATAAGATTATGTGATACCAGAATCCAACATACAATTGTGTAACATTTTGTCATGGATATTTAAGGTCACATAGAAGGGTGCAACACACTCTTCCTTATCATCTATGTGGGGACCAAAAACTATAGTGGGAGATTCATCCTGTAGGTTCACAATATCAAGAGGACCTTCTTGTCCTTTGACTTGTATCACTTTCTAAATTTGTTTGTGGTATGAAGTATTTCTAGTCAACTACATCAATGAGAAAAGAATCTTGATCTTGGACATTTCCTTTTCAATGTTGAAAGGTGAAACTGATTCTTTAATTTCCTTAACCTCTCTTTCTATCTTTGAAGGCTCACTAGCTTCTTTAGTCTGGGAATACTAATTAGTTCTTTGAATTTATCTATAGAAAGACTTGAGCTAGGCTTCTTAGGCTGGGGTTGATTATCTTGGTTGGCCACCTTCTGTCTAGGTTTGAGGTCATATTTCTTGTGTATTTCGGCCTTCAGTGCATCAACAAATATCCTATATCGAACATAGGACAATACCTTATTGCTTGATTCATTTTTGGGAATTTGCTTCCTGCTGTTAAGGGAATATTCATAATCATATTGGGTTAGATGCATGGTATTTTTTTCTCGTAACATGTGTATTTCTTCTATATTATCAACATATCCTTTATATGTCTCTTCCTCCACCAAGTTATTTTCATTATTAGTTCTTACATGAGGTTGAATAGGTTGTTCCTCATTCTTTCTTTCTCTCCTCGTGAGTTGAAGGTTGAAAGGCCTTTTGAAGTGGTTAAGGTTTCTCACCCCTCCTTCTTAAGGGACCTTATCGGCATTACTATTCTCTAGTTCAAATGTAGACATCTTATCTGTCAATTTCCTTATCATTCTAGACATCGCATACATTCAATCTTCATGGGAATACTTGATTGGGTTTGAAGGACCGCAATCTTCTCTAACCTTTTTTCTTTTTATCTGATCTGGTTTTTGCTTCATTTTTCATGATGCAATCATATTCCCTTCAATTTATATTGCATCATCTTGCATTATTAGCATGGTTGGAGCCCTTCTTTCCCTTAATACCATGGAAAATTCTGCATCGAAATCCCCAACATATGTGACTTTAGTTGCTTGCTACAAAGGTTTTATGTCTCTAGGGATATTGGTTTATAGCTTGTTGAATCTTCTATTAAATTCAACAATAGGCTCATTGGATATTTTCTTGAGTGAGCCAAATTTAGTCAAGTAATATAGGCTATCTCTTCCCCCTCGATTTTTTCATGAATGTAGAATTGAGGGCCTACCAACTATATATTGAGGCTATATGGATCTCTCTGAACCATTTCCAAACATCTCCCTCCAAGTTTTGAACAAAAAGACTCATGAAGACATTGTCATGCTCCATGAATAGGTTGTTAGAGAAATCCTAGAAGGCTGCTAGGTGTTCTTCAACAAATAGAGTTGGTTTTCCATTGCACTTTGGCAAGAGCTTCAAATAATTTTTAGGGAGGTCATGAACATTCATGGGGAGATTCAATGGGCCAAATATAGAAATTACCCAAGGGTTTAAAGGTGGTGGGGGAGGCTGATTTCCCCTAGCTCTTCCTCCTCCAAGGTTGGCCATAATCTTTTGCAGAATACAGTTATGGGCTTCAACGAACGAAGGATTAACAAGGTTTTTCATAAAGGGTTTAAGGTAAGAGCTTGTGATGAAGGAGCATCAAACAAAGCCAAGGCACATGCTTAGCCAAAGAAATAGTTGGACGTGTGGATGAAGAAAAGGGGCACATTTTTATGAAGACCGTTTTGAATTTTGAAACCAAAAGCATTAATGTAATAGTTAGGAGGAGCGTACTTGCATTTATGTTTTGAAGATAGGAATAGATCTGGAGAGATTACTCTCATCTATCAAATGTAATAGGCATTTGAGTCTGTTTAATGTAAAGTAGGTAGATTGGAATTAAGAGATTAGACAGTTTAGAAGTGTAGGAGGGAAAACGGATATAGACACCCTCACTCTTGTATTATTGTATCTTTTGTAACATTATCAACATTGAGAGTTGTAGAGGAGAACCCATGTATAGAAGTAGTTGATTTAATATATGAATCTTTGACTCACTTTCATGGTGTTATGATGCTTACTGTTTACCTTTGTTGAATGGCATGTTTACAATTGTTTTACTCTCTGTTTATGCATTTGTTTCAATGATGTGTTGAATGTGTGATTTCATGTTAAGTATGTGAACTCTGAGAGAGAAGGAGAATGAGTTTCAATTGTTTCTCATCCTGAGAGTTCCTGCAAGGAGTGTTGTGGAACATCCGCAAGGTGTGTGTTGATAAGGATTCTGAGTTTTATCTCAGAAATCTCAGGAGGGATACCGTTGTTCTCATTCCAACAGAAGTGTAGGTGAAGCACAAAAGTCGTGCAAGGTGTGCGCAGACTAGTCGAGGCCTTAGAAATTATCAACTAAGGTTGAAAGGGGAAGGACTGTTGTTGCTGAGAGTACACAGAGTCGAAAGATCAAATACCCTGGAGTATTTGAAATATTTCTGCAAGGAGTGCGTGCAGGATTCCTTTTAGAGACTCGTGTTTACAAGTAAAATCTCAAGAGGGTCGACGCCTTTGAAGTG
Source organism: Picea glauca (assembly GCA_000966675.3). Classification (NCBI taxonomy): domain Eukaryota; kingdom Viridiplantae; phylum Streptophyta; class Pinopsida; order Pinales; family Pinaceae; genus Picea; species Picea glauca. The sequence continues at coordinate 436,115 of JZKD02S0216991.1, forward strand.
TTCAAAAGAAGGTAGGAAGCAAAATCATCACGTAGAAGTTAAGTCCCAGAGAAAGAACGCCAAGTCAATTTAGGCCAGAAATTCAGAGGAAGGAATCGAATGGTCAGAATTCTCCATGGAGAACTCGCGAAGTTGTGGGGACCGTAGGACGCAGTAAAGCTACAAGGCAGTTATGATTTGGACGAATTCACCACTCTAGTGTCAAGAATCAACGAAGATCGTCAATCGTGGTTAGTTTGGGCTGTTGGATCATTCTTTTGAACTTGGAGTTCGTCAGTTTGGAGGGCAGACCAAATCCTTTTGGTTGCACGAACTTCCAAGTAGCGAGAAGTAGGAACAACCATTGGATCAGAACCTCTTCTCTATATCGCGTATTGTGTTTTCGAAGGTTGGGAGGAATCAGTTTCAACTACAGAAGTTGCGAAGGGCCAAGGGCCAAGGTCTCGGGCAAACATGTGGTGTGTCCATAAAGTGGGGACCATGTGGTTGACAGGTGGACACTCGTCGCCTGGGAGGGATTCAACACCTTGTTGACTTCTTGTGCTTTGGGTTCTCGTAAAAGGCTCAACAAGCCAACTCGCAATGTTGCGAACAACAAGAAGTGCTGAAGGAGTCAAATCTTCTCTGACTTTCGCGTCTCGGAGTTTCGTAAAAGAAGGGCTCGGAGGTTCAACCCTTTAACTCGCGAAATCATGAGTTGTGAGTGAGGCTAGTAATTAGCCCCAGCCGACGGTTACATGTGGAGGGAACTAACAAGGAGGAGCCATATCCCATCACATCTTGGGTATCGACATTTGGTGAAGAAAATTCGAGGGTCTTCAACTCGCGAACACGCGAGTTGTGAAAGGTGCTTGCACAAGGACCAGGTCATGGTCGTATGGAAGTGTAAGGCTCACGCCTGGAGTTAAGTTGGACAGGGCGAGTTTTTCAAGAAGGACCTGTGGATACACTCTTGTGTGTGTGAGAATTTCCCATAGGAAAATTGAAGAGTCAATCCAACTTAGAGGAGAATTAGAATGTGCCTATGCAGATGTTGACCTAAGCGTTGGGGTCTGCATCATTTGGTATCAGAGCCTAATTTTTTCTGTATATTTCAAGCAAAGTGAGGTAGAGGAAAAGGAGTAGTCTGATACCATCATTTGGTATCAGAGCCTAGAACAATTTCTTTTCTTTGTGTAGCAAAGAGAAGGGAGAAATTCTATATCCATGCCACCAAGAAGAAGAGATAGGCCAATGTCTGATCCAACATTGGAAAGAGAAATGCATGAGTTATGTGCCAGGCTTGATGCCATGGAGACAACACAAAGGTGCACAATTGACGCTTGGGATATTAGCGAAGATGAAAGTGAAAATGATGCTGGAAATGAAGGAGAAGAATTAGCAGTCGAAGACACTATAGACAAATGCCTATTCAGGGATGTTGCAAGGATAGGTGCCAGAGAAAAAATGGAGATTCCCATATATGAGGGGAACTTGGATGTTGAAGAACTTCTAGACTGGATTAGAGCTCTGGATAAATACTTTGACTATGAGGATGTCGAGGAAGACAAGAAATTCAAACACGCCATTACTAAACTTAAAGGGCATGCAGTACTATGGTGGGATGAACTGCAGGTTGATAGACGCTGCAAAGGTAAGCAAAAAATCAAAAGTTGGGATAGAATGGTTGCAAAGATGAAAACCAAATTCATACCCAGGGATTATCAAATCACTCTATTTTGGAGGATGCATAATTTGAGACAGAAGATGATGTCAGTGAAGGAATACACTAAAGAGTTCTACAATATAAACATCAGAGCAGGTCATCGGGAAAGCGATGATGAAAAAGTTGCCAGGTACATGAATGGTCTACGATATGACATTCAAGATGAGATGAGCATGATGGCCATTCAAATTGTGGAAGATGCTTATCAGATGGCTCTGAAAGATGAAGAGAAGTTGAGCCGAAAGCAAGGTCAAAGAGGCCGAGGTAGAAGTCAAGCCAGAGGCAAAACAATTTCCCAAGACAGAACTCAGAAACCTAAAGAAGAGAAAAAAAAAACTCAAACTCAACATGAGAGAGGAGGAATCTCACAGAGAGGGCAATACACTGATATAAATAATTTTCCTCGAGCTATAGGAAGAGGAAGGGGCAGAGGCGGTGAAGTAAAATGCTTTGTTTGTGGGAAAATCAGACATAAATCCAATGAGTGTCCAGATAAGAAGAATGATGGTGGTGAAACTCACATTGCCGAAGCTCAAGGACATAATGTTGAGGCAGAAGACATTGAGGGTGGAAGATCCTTAACGATGAGGAAAGTTCTCTTAAAGCCAGAGAAGGAGGCAAAGAACCCAACCCAAAGAAATAGTCTGTTTCGGACTTCTTGCAAAACTAAAGACAGGGTATGCAAGGTCATAGTGGACAGTGGTAGCACAGATAATCTCGTATCTATAGAGATGGTAGAAAAGTTAGATCTAGATACTGTTGTACATCCAAGCCCATACAGAGTTTCGTGGCTACAAAAAGGACATCAGGTAAATGTCACTAAATAGTGTTTAGTTGAATTTAAAATAGGAGGATATAAGGATGAAATATTATGTGATGTCATTCCCATGGATGTTTTTCATCTATTGTTGGGTAGACCATGGAAATATCACAAAGATGTAGTTCATTATGGGAGGAAGAACACGTACACCCTGGAGAAAAATGGTAGGACTCACATGTTGCTGCCGATTAAAAACCAAGAGGTGAAAACCAAAATGAGAAACACTGTACTTCTCATGAGTGGGAAAGAACTTCTTAATGAGGTTAAGAAGAAGGAAGACACACAATTTATTGTGGTTAGGAAGCCCAAAATTGTTTTGACCAGTACAAGGATAGATGATTTACCAAAAGAAATCCAGGAGTTGCTGGAAGAGTTTGTTGATATAGTAGTGGACGAACTACCTTGTTCGTTGCCACCTATCAGGAGTATAAGCCATCATATTGATCTTATACCTGGAGCTAGTTTACCAAAAAAATCCACGTACAGGTTGACGCCGTAGGAAAATGAAGAAGTTAAGAGGCAGGTCCAGGACTTAATATTCGAGAAAGCTCGAGTCCATGCGTTGTTCCGACAGTGCTCAGCCCAAAGAAAGATGGAGGATGGAGAATGTGTATAGACTCAAGAGAAATCAATAAGATTACCATCAAATACATATTTCCATTGCCAAGGATGGACGACTTGATGGATTTCTTAAGTGGAGCAAATTTTTTTTCAAAGGTTGATTTGAAAAGCGGATATCATCAAATTAGAATGAGAGAAGGTGATGAATGGAAGACAACATTCAAGATGAATGAGGGGTTGTATGAATGGCTTGTCATGCCATTTGGCTTAACAAATTCACCCAGTACTTTCATGAGGTTGATGAATGAAGTCCTGGAGGATTTCATTGGGAAATTCGTCATTGTATATCTTGATGATATATTAATTTTTAGCAAGATGGAAGCAGGGCACTTAAAGAATTTAGCTGCAGTGATGAGGAGATTACAACAAGATAAATTGTTGATCAATGTGAAGAAATCATCATTTATGAGAACATAACTCATTTATTTGGGTTTTGTTATCTCTGCAAATGAGTTGAAGATGGATCCGAAAAAGGCAAATGCAATTAAGAATTGGCCATCGCCGAAGAGCGTGTTTGAAGTACGACGCTTCCATGGTTTGGAAAGTTTCTACAGAAGATTCATCTGAAACTTCAGTGGAATTAGTGCACTAATGATGAATATGGTGAAGAAAAGACATAAATCTTTTCATTGGACAAAAGAAGCAGAGAAGAGCTTCAATCTGCTGAAGAAGAAGATCATGGAACAACCAATTCTGGTTTTGCCGAATTTTAGCAAGACATTCCAGGTCAAGTGTGACGTGAGTGGATTTGCAATTGGAGCGGTCTTGAGCCAAGACGACAGGCTGGTCACATATTTCAGTGAAAAACTAAATGAAGCGAAGATCAGGTACTCCACATATGACAAATAATTCTATGCAGTCATACAAGCACTGAAGAAATGGAGACATTATTTGGTTCCAAAAGAGTTTGTTTTGTACAACGATAATCACGCTTTGCAATTCGTGACTCAACAGGAGAAGTTGAACCAAAAACATGCTAAATAGGTTGAATTCATGCAGAATTTTACTTTTGTGATTAAGCATATTTCTGGAACTACTAACAAAGTTGTTTATGCTTTGAGTAGGAAATGTTTTCTTATGCAGGAATTCAGAGTCAAGACTTTAGGTTTTGATAACCTCAAATAAATGTATAGAGATTATCCAGATTTCAAGGAGGCATATGAGGAATCTAAGAATCCAATTCTCAGGGATAGAAGTCGATGGACTGAATACATGATCTAGGATGGATTATTGTTCAGGGGAAATCAACTATGTATTCCAAAATGCTCCATGAGGGAGAATTTGCTGAAGGAAAAACATAGTGGAGGATTGGTCGGACACTTCGGTCATGACAAGACATTCTCAAAGTTGAATGGCTCGTATTTTTGGCCAGGGATGAGGATAGATGTCAAGAAATTTGTGGACAGGTGCAGAATTTGTCATCACACGAAGGGAAAAAGGCAGAACATAGGGTTATATCAACCATTAGCCATACCTGAAAGGTCGTGGGACACAGTAAGAATGGATTTTATATTGGGACTTCCAAGGACACAAAGGGGATGTGATTCAATCTTTGTGGTAGTCAACAGATTTTCAAAAATGGCACATTTCATAACATGCCAGAAAACCAGTGACACAACTCATATTGCGAACCTGTTTTTCAAGGAAGTCGTCAGACTTCATGGCTTGCCAAAGAGTATCATTTCTGATCGAGATACCAAGTTCGTGGGACATTTCTGGAGGGCCTTATGGAAGAATTTGGGGAGAAGATTGTCTTTTAGGTCAATGTATCATCCTTAGACAGATGGAAAGATAGAGGTTGTAAATAGGAGCTTGAGAGATTTGCTGAGAAGCTTAGTGACTGAACACCACAGTTAGTGGGATCAGATTCTACCACAGGCAGAATTTTCTTACAATGATTCACCTAATAGAAGCACATGGCAGAGTCCATTCCAAATTGTATATGGAATGCAGCCAAGGGGAGTTTATGAATTGAAAGATTCGGAACAAGCTGAATTCAAGAGTGCTAGTACAGAGGACTTTGCAGAAGGAATGAAGGAGCTTCACAGCTGAATTAGGGAGTGATTAGTTCAAGTCAAGAATACAAGCGAAGAGCATATCAACATAGGCGAGAACTTCAATTTGAAGTTGGTGATGTGATTCTTGCACATCTAAGGAAGGAGAGGTTCCCAAGGGGAACATATAACAAACCGAAGATGAAAAAGATTGGACTATGCAAGGTCATGAATAAATTTGGGGCAAACGCATATGAGATTGAACTACCTGATGGGGTCAGAATCTCACCGATATTCAATGTTGCAGATTTGTACCCTTACAGAGATGAAGAAGCAGGAGTAGAAGACGAGCAGGAAGAATTTCGATGCACCAAACAAATGCCTATAGCTGAAAAATCACAAATGGAAAGTACAATAGACAAGAGGGCTAGCAAAAAGACCAGGAGAAAAGAGAATTTTGAATACTTGGTCAAATGGAAGGGACATCCAGTTGAAGATGCCAGTTGGGAGGATGAAGCAGCAATTCAGAAGCATGGACAGACCATGCAAAAGCTCATGAACAGTAGTTCATGAAAATTTTCAAGTGAGGGAGTATGATGCAGGAGCATCGAACAAAGCCAAGGCATGCGCCTAGCCAAAGAAACAGTTGGACACACGGATAAATAAAAGGGGCACATTTTTATGAAGACTGTTTTGAATTTTGAAACCAAAAGCATTAATGTAATAGTTAGGAGGAGCATACTTGCATTTATGTTTTGAAGATAGGAATAGATCTGGAGAGATTACTCTCATCTATAAGATGTAATAGGCATTTAAGTCTGTTTAATGTAAAGTAGGTAGATTGGAATTAAGAGATTATATAGTTTAGAAGTGTAGAAGGGAAAACGGATATAGACACCCTCACTCTTGTATTATTCTATCTTTTGTAACATTATCAACATTGAGAGTTGTAGCAGAGATCTGTAGAGGAGAACCCATGTACAGAAGCAGTTGAGTTAATATTTGAATCTTTGACTCACTTTCATGGTGCTATGATGCTTACTGTTTACCTTTGTTGAATGGTATGTTTATAGTTGTTTTACTCTCTGTTTATACATTTGTTTCAATGTTGTGTTGAATGTGTGATTTCATGTTAAATATGTGAAGTCTGAGAGAGAAGGAGAATGAGTTTCAATTGTTTCTCATCCTGAGAGTTCCTGGAAGGAGTGTTGTGAAACGTCTGTAAGGGGTGCATTGATAAGGGTTCTGAGTTTTATCTCAGAAAGCTTAGGAGGGATACCGTTGTTCTCATTCCAGCAGAAGTGTAGGTGAAGCACAGAAATTGTGCAAGGTGTGTGTAGGCGAGTTGAGGCCTTAGAACTTATCAACTAAGGTTGAAAAGGGAAGGACTATTGTTGCCGAGAGTACACAGAGTCGAAAGATCAAATACCCTGGAGTATTTGAAAGATTTCTGCAAGGAGTGCGTGCAGGAGTCCTTTTAGAGACTTGAGTTTACAAGTAAAATCTCAACAGGGTCGGCACCTTTGAAGTGTTCAAAGGAAGGTAGGAAGAAAAATCATCGCGTAGAAGTTAAGTCCTAGAGAAAGAACGTCAAGTCAATTTGGACCAGAAATTCAAAGAAAGGAATCGAACGGTCATAATTCTCTATGGAGAACTCGCGAAGTTGCGGGGACCGTAGGATCTAGTAAAGCTGCAGGGTGGTTAGTAGTTGGACGAATCCACCACTCTAGTGTCAAGAATCAACAAAACCATCGATCATGGTCAGTTTGGGCTGTTGGATCATTCTTTCGAACTCAGAGTTCGTGAGTTCGGAGGGCAGACCAAATCCTTTTGGTTGCGCAAACTTCTGAGTAGCGAGAAGCAGGAACAACCATTGGATCAGATTCTCTTTTCTATATCATGTATCGGGTTTTCAAAGGTTGGGAGGAATTGGTTTCGACTGCATAATTTGCGAAGGGATGAGGGCCAAGGTCTCGGGCGAACACGTGGTGTGTCCATCAAGTGGGGACCGCGTGGTTGACAGGTGGACACTCGTTGCCTAGGAGGGAGTCAACACCCTGTTGACTTCTCGTGCTTCGGTGTTCTCGTAAGAAAGGAGCACAAAGGCTCAACAAACCAACTTGCAAAGTTGCAAGCAACAAGAAGTGTTGAAGGATTCAAATCTTCTCTGACTTTCATGTCTCGGAGTTTTGTAAAGGAAGGGCCTGGAGGTTCAACCCTTCAACTCACAAAATTGCGAGTTGCGAGTGAGGCTAGTGCTTAGTCCCAGTTGACGGTTACACGTGGAGGGAGATAACGAGGAGGATCCATATCCTATCACATCTCAGGTATCAACGTTTGGTGAAGAAAAGTCGAGGGTCTTCGACCAGCGAACACGTGAGTTTTGAAAGGCGCTTGCGCAAGGACTAGGTCATGGTCGTATGGAAGTGTAAGGTCCATGCTTGGAGTTAAGTTGGAAAGGGAGGGTTTTTTAGGAAGGACCTGTGGATACACTCTTGTGTGTGTAAGAATTTCCCGTAGGGAAATTGAAGAGTTAATACGAATCAGAGAAGAATTAGAACGATCCTGTGCAGATCTTGGCCCGAGGGTTGGGGTCTGCATCAGCTTGCTTCTTGAAACAATTCTAAGGGAGAATTATGTAGATCTATTAGGGGTTCTAGAAATACCTAGGAAGTAGAATATGAATCAATCAATATATCAATTAACTCAAAATATTAACTACCTCTATGAATAACAGAAGGAGATGTTTCAAAATTAGGGTTACCTGAAGATGAAGCGATGTGACCTTCTCTGATATTTCTCTAGGTCACGAGATTTTATGGATCTAAGTATATTGGAGTATGCTCAAGATCTAGGTAATTTCTGGTGTATCTTATATTGGATTCCATATCATTAATATATTGAGTCTATAGGTGAAATAATCAATAGCCAAGTTCCTGAAACTCGTTCATCTTCGAGTATCAAAGCTTGCAATGTTGTATCCCTAGGGAAAAATATCTTCAAATTTCGTTCCACAGAAACAACGCCATTTCATATGTTGTCCCTCAAGATGTTCTAGGCTGTCAATGGAGCGATGTCGAGGCACCCCAGGGGATAAGACTCAGGATGAGACTTAAATCCATACTTGTAATAACAAAAATTATGCAAAAATGTGGGTAAGGTTTTTCCTCTTTCTTATATAATTCTCGGTCCTCAAACAATCTCAGTCCAAATATTATAACTTTTAGCCTAAAGAGGCATTTTTCCATGAGTGTTTTAGACAATTGATTTTAAATATGGGTGAAATTATGGATCAAAAGAAATACATGATAAACATACAAGGCATTGTAAGAATGAAACTCATAGTTTATGGACCAAAATAACATGCTAAGAAATTAAGAATTCAATAGTTCTAATAGATATACCAAATCATTAAAACATGCATCAAACAATACATATGTTCAAATATTTAAATCCATGGAGGTGCCCTCTGCACATCATTAAACATAAAAATAAATTACAAGAAGTGGTCATTTTTAAGAGGAAATCACTTCAGTATCGTAAGCATACAACACACAATTACAATGAACATGCTATATAACTTGTTGCTTGAGATTTTATTAATGGGGATATGATACAAGAATCCAAAATGAGATGGTGGATTTTACAAGAACACATGCACAAAAAGAAGCACAAATTGAAACATAACATAGGGGATGGATCTCATGAAGCCTACAGTTTTAAAAATATGTCTATATGTGAGGGGGTATTGATCAAATAGCTCTAGATACAAGAAACTCTTAAATTCCCCAAAGTGCCAACCTAAAAAATGATCTCTTCACCTTACTTTATAAGCTCTTTATTTGTAGGAAAACCATTTGTTTAGACCAATACTGCTTCTTGGAAAATGGATATTGCTTTTCATAATCTTGATATTGCCTCTACTTTCTTAACTAATTCCATCTTTCCAACTGTTTTTTCCTTATTTCGTGGGGTAAAAATATATTTTTACCCCTAAAGTTGGCCTATTGATGTTGCTATGTGGTGTGTTCCACTTGTCCAATTGCGCTTCAGATGACTTGATTGGACCTTTGTCTATAGCACGAGGCCCACTCAACCATGGAATGATTTGAGTCCTTGGTTGACTAGAAGAACGTCCAATGTCCTCCTCTCAATCTCCATCACTCTTAGAGTGCCACTAACCAACTATTCAAATATTCTACCTCAAGCTATGGCATCAAGATGGTCAATTGAAACAACTGGACCTTAGTGTAGATTCCTAAATGTTCATCTACTCTCCAAGTCGAACTAATTATATCAAAGAGGTACATTCTCTACTTCACGGAATGGAGAACACACTCTGCCAACATTTGTAGCTAGGATGGCTAATAATCCTTTCCTGGAGCGAGGGATTGTGTAGCTAGATCATCATCCATGAAACTGGTCATTAGAATAGTCTATTTGTAGGAGCTAGAGTATTTTCATATTGATTTCTTCTGATCCCTTCTTTTTTCCCTTATAGGAGCTTGAAATGTGCCTAGTGGAGACAACTGATGAGATGAAGTGATTCATCACACCTGACCTAATTTGTTGAGATCCAGGGCTTGCGTGGGTGGGCATGTCGAGGAAATGATTTCTATCCTCTATCATTCACATGCAACGATATGATGATTGGTGAAAGGATGTGAACATGATGTTAGATATCTTGTTATGTGTCACATATTTTCCAACTAATTTTGCAGGATGTCAATGAATCCTCTACCCTCTTGAGATATTCCTCCTCGTGCCTTTGTTCAAAACACACGTCATTTTCTTACTAGTTTGGTGTTTTTTGAAAAATGGGGAAAACATGTGAAATTTGGATGATGTCATCATGGACCCATGGACACATGACAATCGAATGTTGGTCCATGTTAATGTTGAAGTGTCTTTTGGGCTCGAACTATTTGTAGTTTAGTTTGATATGGCGACTAGAGTTTCAGTGGGCTCCCTCTGTATAAGTGGTTATCTTTAACGCACTCACAAAGTGTCTTTTTGGTGTTCCAGGCTATCCCTAGCTTCCTTGATGTCCAGGTGGATTTCTATGTTGGATCCATGTGGCATTGAGTGGAAGAGCATGTGTATGTTGAGTAGACGGATAGACAACCTAGCAAAAACAAAATACCACCATTGCGACCCTATCTGAGTGATTTCTCCTTTCGTATCCCTATCATGCAACATCATCCATCCTTCAACACGTGACTCTTAAAACCATCATCACACCCCAAGCATGTTTTAAATCCCATGCTCTTTTCCCATGTGAAATGTATTATCCATCGTAGACCAGGATCACTTGCGACTGTCGAATGATCAAGCCTACACCTTCACTAGCACTCAGACTTTAAGCCCCGGTCTTATGATATATGTTAAGAACCAAACATCAATATAGCATGGAAAAACCTCAAGAAAAGTACTCAACGCCTTGAAACTGAGATAATTTCAGATAATAAGCCTCTTCGAGGGGGCAACCTCCTTT